>VZSG01000542.1:38761-52798 GCA_013398315.1 Nothoprocta pentlandii | reverse complement strand
AAGGGGTGGCCTTTTACATGCAAAATTTTAGTTTTGCTGTCCCAGGTGAAAAATAAAACTTTCATTGCAGTTCTTGTTTCATTTTTCTTTTTTTTTTTTTCTTTTTTTGATATGGATTTCTCTATGACTTCAAGTTACCCACTTTTGCACAAATCTGATACTGATCTACATGAACTGTTGCAGATTCCAGAGTAAAATGAGAAACTATGCGCAATTTAGAACTTCTGAAGAAACACGAATGTATTACGAATCTTCACCTGAACAAATATTTTCAAACAGCACCAGTCAGTATTAGGATGAGTATCAGGACTTATGTGATAAAGACTCCTTTTTTTTATATCATGAATGTCTAATACTGTGCATATCTTATGCCTAAAACATTGATATCTTGTCTTTGACTAGGATTCTTGCTTGAAATGCAAATCAAATAGTCTGTATAAATATGTATATGAAGACCAGAGAACCACTATTTTAAAATCACTGTATACCATCCAAGTAAACAGAGAAATTTGAATAATTGGATGGTTACAACTGACAAGCAAACAATATTCATGAAAGTATGCTGTTCAAGACCAGAGAGCCACAAGGACAGCAATAAGGGAAGGAATATAATTTTGAAAGTACAACTTCTAAACATCTTGCAAATTAGCAGGTGAACTCACGTACACTAAAATGTAGCCAAAGTCATCACACATCATCAGTAAAACCATTCTTTCATTTTTGAATGCATGAACATTTGTAACTTACATGCATTTCAGGGGCACAACGTCCTAAAAGATCAATCAAAGCTGCATAAAAGGTCATGATGGCATTTCCCATGTGAATAGTGTCATCTTCCTGTTCTTCCACTTCACTGGAATTCATTGGTTGTTAAAACAAACAAAAGATTAATAAATAAATAAATTTGTTACATCAGTAATAAACTCACAAAAATTGCTCACAACTGCAATGGCTTACACATGTTGACTTCTTGATAATCATCAAATTCACAGCAAACTAACACAGGATGGAATTTGTCCCTGAGAGATTGCAGCAACATCCGTATTGTTACCATTTATCTGTCTCATTTTGCAACTGGATATTTAGCTGACTGAGAAACAGCAAACTGAATTCTAAAAATGATATATAATGAATGCAACTTAAAATTAACAGTGCAGGAGAAGAACAATTTGGCAGAAAAAAAAAAATCTGCCTTCCACAGAATCCAAGGAGGGATTCAATTAATAATTCACATGTTAAATCCAGTAAGTCATTTCATGACTAGAATTATAAAACAACATAAGGAATTTCACTGCACCTACAGGGTTTTACTAGATCCATTACTTGGGGAAGCTCCATCTCTTGTTGGATCTTCTGATATCTTTATCGCTTCCTCCATGGCGGAGAGTAACCCATTGCCTCCTTCTCCTCTTAGAGCTGGACCAAAACATTCAGGTCGACGGATAAGCAGCCTTACTACCACATTAGCATTCTCTTCCACGCTCTCTCCTATTACACAGGACAAATATCATGATTCAAGATCATATTAAAAAGACTTCTGAAATATAGTCCAATAAGGGCATAGAAATGTGCAGTAGACACCTTTAACTACAAAACATTTTAAACAATAATGACAAGGTTACATAAAAACATACCTCTCCATTATGGATAATTATACATTATCCATAAAGTATGATATAGAACATGATATTTATTTCAAAATTAAGTACAATCATAGAGGTAACTATGTAATAAAGGATTTTGAAATGATCATAAAAACTGGTATATAGTTAAAATCATATTCAAATGAAAAAGCTAGTGAAAGGAATGCTATACCCGCAAACAACTAGACCTGTATAAATCTTAACCATGTTTGTGGGTCTTTGATTCTCCGTCTAGCATAAATATCTTAAAAAGATTCAGGAGTCTTTGTTCCAGTTACAAAAGAGTTGGCAGCATTTCAAAGACCAAAGAGCCTATATGATCTGTGAAATGAACATCTAAGTAACTACTGTTTCGCATGATTCTACTCTTACCATTAACAGTCCTCTAAATTTATGGTATTCCATTAGATGGGTGTCTATATCTTAAGCGACAAATTTCATGTAAATATTCTTTCAAACATTACAGTAAGTTATAAAATTAACAGGTTCCTACAATACCATTGCAAAAAACAGCAAAACGAAGAAAATCCAAATATCGTTCTCCTTCAACTGGATTCCATCCAATGTCTGGGTAACCTTTGGAAACCAACAAAGGACAACTTTGCAATCCACATCCAGCCAAGTACCGAACCACCTAGAAGTATGATAAAATGAGGAATACATTTATTGTGAACAGAAAGGAAGTGCAGTTCAAAAGAAATTATCCTCATATATCGTCCAATTCTTATTTTGGGAAAATCAGAAAAAGAGTAATCCCCACAGCATTATGTCTCCACTGCATGTCACTGTCAAGACAGAATAAGGGAAGATCTTCTCAATAGTTACACAGTTCTATTGGATACTGCACTATTGCCAAAAAAAGAGTTGTCCTTGAGTCAATTCTTGTTGTTTTCATCTGCATATGTGATATCCACATATCCACAAAACCAATTCAGTTATTTTGATCATCAGCAGAAAGAGCAAACAATCACATCCTGATAGCTTTCCTTGTGAAAGGTACCTAAAATTCCCAAATAATCCTCATCAACTTAGGCCTCAATTACTCCATTCTATGATTTTGGGGCCAGCCACTGGAATCCTCCGCCTGTTTGATAAAGTGGCTACCAACCTTCTCAAGATCAGGTTCCCTTAAAGCTAGTGCAAGCTCATTATTGTCCATCACAGATGCTGCTGCAACATCTAAAGGAGTTGATCCTCGCATAGAAGGAGAGGCTGTTAAAAGAACATTTAGTTTCTGTAGTAAGTACATTGAAAACAGCAATTTTGCAGAAAAAAATATTAAAACCTTTAATAAAATATAATATTTTGTCATTAGATAGTTATTTAATAAGTGTGTCATTTATACCGCTTAGTTTATAATAAATCACAGTGCCAGGCTCAAAATAATCTTTCTTATTTTTAAGATTATTTAAAATAATCTTTCCTATTTTTATTAGAACAACAGTAATTAGATATGAACGTATATTCTGAATCAAAAGAATTAAATGAAATACAAATTATATATACTTCTTATATAACACTCCAGTCCAGTAAAGCAAAACCAATATTTCAAGAAAATTTCAGGGTTCATTTCAGGTACATGCAATACCATGTGAATGAGCTCTGTATTTCTGCCACAAGTGTAGCTGGATAATAAACAGTCCATAGATGACAGTAGTAGAGCAAGCAGAGGCAGTAAGAAATAAGCTATCAGGACCAGCTGTCAACACTGATCTATGAACTCCTTTATCACAATCAGGATCTTATTTTGTTCCATAAATGATGCAATTAAACACTGGTCCTTCCCTAATGTCCAAGCACTATCTTGCCTTTTTTAGCTTAATTAACTGAGCTTACTCAATGCTGTTGTTGGGGTTTTCATTACAGCTAGCAAATAAATAATAAATAATAAATAATAAATAATAAATAAATAATAGAATTTACAGTACATTTGCCCTAGGTAATAGAGAAAATTCAAGATAAATGTGGTTCAAATGGATGGATGCAGGAAGATATCTTTTTTTTAGTATAAAAACTAGTAAAATGTCGTAAAACTTCATTTTTGTTTAGAATCTCACAAAGTTACATGAAAATCAGTTATGATATATATTATCACTCACCAAGGCCAACACTGCTGTTTTCCAATAAATAACTAAGATGATCAAACATAGCTTTCTGATTCTGTCTGCTAATGCGGCAAAAATAACATAAAAAACGACAGCAATTTGCCACCATCTTTGGAAAAGTGATTTCCTAAAAATGCAAATAGAAACATTCTAAAGTTAAAGCTCTAAAACAAGCATAAAACCTGGAAAAAGATCATGCAACAGTCAGTTAATGTACTAGTGTTTCCATACTGCATTTACTACACCCCATGAAGTTATCTGTCCAGGTGGACACCCTTGAAAATCAAGAGGGCTTGCTCAGTAAGTAATTCCTCATTCCTATAGGGCAACTTGTAAGTTTGAAAAGAAACAGCTGGGATAACACATAAATTCTAGATTCAAACATGAAAAAAAAAGTCATATTCAGATTAACAGAGTGATACAGCATCCATTTTTTATTAGCTTCCAAAAAATATCCCCCAAATCATGTAAGATTCAGTGAGCACATGAAATGCTATTTGTAGTTTTTCTTTTAAGCTTCTGAGATAGTAATATTAATTCCATCTTCCTCTCGAATGGAAAAATGGATTCTTCTAGAAACTTATTCTACCATTCTGCTAATAGAAATTAATGAGAGCTTATGGTCCTAGCACCTTCAGGGGCTGTTCAGTGCCTTACAGGATTAAGTTTATGTAAGTTCATATTAAGTTTATAAGAAAAGTTATATTCTAAATTTTCTACTTTCAAATTGCTTTACCTTGGATTCTCCTCCACCAAGCACATTTACCATGACTTCCATGACAGTCTCATGCATGCCTAGAGCTCTCATGAGATTCGGATGTTGGTAAAATACTTTATTATTCATGATGTCTCTACAGGAAAACAAAATAAGAAATTAGATTAAAATGTTATGATGAATATTTTGCTCATTTTATGTTATTTGCAAGCTGATTTACTGTGTAATTCTTCACCCTCTCTCGTAAATTGTTTTCTTGGTGCTTTTCTCATTGAGTTTCCATCCATCTCCTGCTACAGATACTCTATATTTTATGTACAAAGAGAAAGGACCAGACCTTTCTTGTCCCATATTATAGTTATTGTCCTGCCCTAATCACCAGTTGACTGGAGTGTGATTTTTTTCTATTTTCATTAAATATATCCATTATTGGATATACCATTCCAGAACAGAAACATCCTGATGAAAGCATGATCAAAGCTGATGCATTGTTTAAACTTTAAACTAATCTACATTTTCGAGGGGGGGACACTTCAGAATATCACTAATATTGAGATTTAAAAGAAAAAAATGTATATTCAGCTCCCCTGTATTAAAGGAGCAGAAAGATTAGCTTCATAAATTTTAACATTATTTTATGCATCACTTTTCATGCAACACTGTTCAAAAGAATATTCCTCTCTCTTCTACATACAGAATAATTTAAAAACTTGAAATCAATCGTGAAGATTACAGTCTCAATATCTTATGCAGAGGTGATGGTTTCCAGTTAAATGTGCATTTCAAAAATAGTCACATTTTTAAGAATTGCATTGAGTCTTGAAATAGCATGCAACTAAAATATAAATATGAAAGCAATTATGTCATGGGAGAACAAGACTAGTCACTACAGGAAATATCATTGACAGTTGTTCAGATTTCATTGTATGTCTCTCAGCAGTCTTTTTTCATGAGCTCCAATTTCTGGGATGAGGAAAATTTTAGTCAAATTGAGGCAAAGAGATGAATTCCTCATTCTAAAAGTTATAAATCTGCAACTACCAGTCATACAACAGAATACATGTACATCCGATGTAGGTGGCACAGTTAGAGTCTTTTACTGTCAATAAATCAGAAAGACAAGTTGGTCTTTTTCCTTGTCATTTCTAAATAGGCACTGGAGCCTGGGGTAAACTACAGGAGGCACAAAAGGCACACTGAGGGCATGATGGCAAGATAGTCAAAAATATGATAGAAAATATCAGGAGGATAGCAGCAGCAGGTGGAGAAGAACAGCTAAGCACTAGTTCTTTTCACCTTGCACTACACTTTTACGTATCAGTAATGACTTTGGTAAATCAATGTATCTCACAAGACCTTAGCTGCCAAAAAAAAAAAGAAAAAAAAAAAAAAAGAAAGCAAAACATAAGATGAAAATCACTCTGGCATTTTTGTCAGAGACAGCAGTGCCAGAATCTGGTAATCATTTACTCATTTTCAAACTAAGTTGGGTCAAGTGAATCTTGAATTTGACATATAAAAGTGGTATGAAAATCTCAGTACATTGTGGATGGTCACGTGACTGATTTTCCGTTTGCAAAGCCATCAGTGGGCTATGCCAAAGCCTTAATTTAAGTACCCTACACACTACATCAGTCAGGGAGCATTGATGAGATCTGCTGGAAAGCAATAAAATAGGTATTTTTCACCCTGGCAATGCAAAACTATTTATACAAGTCACTTACACATTTGAGATTTTCAGCAAGCTCAGAAAGAAAAAAGTATTTTGCACAACAAAAGTTTTTCTTCTCCTTTCATTCCTGACATTCTCTATTAACTCTATCTTTCCTTGTCATTGGCATTGTCATTAGTGTTGTTGACTTGGGATTTCTAATACATAATAGCTGATGTTTAGCTTTTCTCATTATCTTTGATATTAAAATTCCTTTGAAAACAGCCAGAAGAAACTGGATATATAGAGCTGATTATGTTTTCTTTCAGCAGTTTTCTTCAGCTGCAACCTTTATTAGGCTATATTTTATTATTAATCATATAACTAAGAAAAAAATACTGGGTAGAATACAACATGATTCAATAGTTTTAACCGCACCGAAGGCAATAAATTGATGGAGTAGGCACAGACACATATCCAAAACTCCACTTATTGAGAGCTTGAGGGGTTCTATGTGTCCACAGCCACCAAACAGTGCATTCATATAAAAAGGATAGCATTGCTTATAGCACTGATTACAATCATAGCACTTAAAATATGATAATGAAATATGTATCTATAGTATCATAGAACATTACATGTGTTTTCAGGTCTTCTTAGAAATAATATGCATATAATAACAATGCTACAAAATATCTTACAATTGAAAATACTGTATAACTGATACGAAATTTCTGCATTCAAGCATATTCGACTTCAAGTGCATTCAAATTTTATGCATAATTTAGGTGATAACTACACAACAAATAACAGTAAATACATATAAATTAAGATTTACTACACTCCAGTCATTTACCCTAATCCACGAATCATAAGCTTCTCTTCTTCCTTCCCCATTCTGACACTGAGTAAGGAACGGATTTGGCCAAGGGATGCTAGAAGATTGATTGTGTCTTCCACCGACACACTATTTATCGTGTAGGTCTTTGGTAGGGCTCGAACCAAGCCACCAATGCCATCATACTGGCGATGTAGCAATACAAACATGGCCCTCACTAACTCCGGGTCTTCTATGACTGACTCCTGGGCCCAGCGTACCATTGTGTCTGAAATCAACTGCTGAAGAGTAGCTGTGGAGAAAATACATAAATCACAAAATTACCATTAATTGCCCATATCTCTATCAGTAGTCCCTCAGAACCCATTATGCAACATGCACTGGAACTAATTCAGTCCTTAAGCGGCACTTTTTCTTGGTATTTATTTAGCAGACTAACAAATAAAAAGATAACCATAGAGGGTAAAAATAAACATTTAAAAATGAAAGCCTATATTAAAAATTAAAATACATAAAGCCTAATTTGGTAACATTAAAAAACAAAAAAAGGATGAAGACATATAAGATGTTCTCTAAGCGGCCACATATATTTCTATATACTGTTTTCAAGAGTTTCCAGTATTATTCTTATATTATGAGTGGAACTGGAAAAAAAAAATAGCATGGATAAATGCTGTATGAAGAAAATAAGAGTACCCATAAAAAGATAATGTCCAAGAAGTGGCCACAGTTTACAGAAAAAAAAAAAAAGAAAAGAAAATGAAGTAGATAATGTAGGAAAAACCTATTTTAAAAGAATAATAGTGCTGCATTCCAGTGCTATTGTCCAAATGCTGCATTTGTCACACGACACAATGTTTTAGAATAAGAAATATTCTAGAATTGCAATTATGTTTTATAATAACAAATTTAAAAAATAATCACCACAATAAAAGCAAAAAAAAAAAAATCAGAACTGACAGAATTAAAGAAAAGAAATATACACCATTTGTTGATCCAGTTCATGCAGAGCTTGGATGCTACTGACAATGACTCTCATCAACATGAGAAAATGCAGTAGAGCAACAATCACAAACAATAAACTTCGGATTCTATGTTGAGTGCGGAGGCTTCCCATAAGTACAGCAATACAAATAAAGACCTAGTTGTGCAGACTTCTTTCATTTGGCATTCTTCATCCAAGTACTCAGTTGGAGCTTCTGCAGATAGTTTAATGGGTGAGTGCTCTAAATTAAGACCCTACTGTAATCAAGTCTACATTAATCCCACATAGAGTAAGATGTATTCTAGAAAGACCAATATAAGAATTTTTCTAATACGTGCTGTGGGAAACAAAATTGCCTATGCTAAAAAGCTAAACCCATTAAAGATGAGTAAGAGCTATAAATTTTACAGTGCACAGATGTTTCAGTAAAAATCTATCTTGTTTTGGTGATGACATATGAAGAGCTTCTTTGTCTGCCTTCTTTTCCATTTGGAATTATGATAGACTAAATTATGATTTAATTTTGCTTACAGGATGTCTTAGCATCATCATCAACTGGCTTCTCAACTTGCTTTTTCTTCAGATATGTGACTTTTTCCATAAGGTATAGGAGACGACCCCTAATGGTTAAATCATTGTTTCCATCCAAGGTTCCATCCTCATCTAGTTCAATTCCTGAAATCAAAATTACACACTAAATAATCATCATTATCATAAAAAAAAAAAACAGTTACTGATGTCCTTGTACATACAAATACAATCAAACTGAAAAATGCTGTTCCGCTCTGATAGAACTGCAAAAAGACAGATGTGTGGAATGCGCTAGGAGCAGTCTGGGACAAGGGCAGAATGAGGCAGATGTACAAGGCAGGTGTAGATGTACACCTAAGTCAGTAAGAGCATTCTCTTACTAACTTATTGTATACATTTTTATTAACTCAGTGTAAACATTGTTTTTTTCATACACTAGATATATAACGTATATGCTTATCTTTGCACACCTGTGATTTAAATCTTCATTAATGTGATCCATACAGGTTTTCAGTGAATTTTAATTTTCTCATCCCCGAAATGGAGGGATGACTGGTTTCTTAACCTGCATTGCTACTAATAAAAATATAATGGATCCTTGGTTATTCACGGTCTGTGAATCCAATGGCACAGCACAGTATGGCTGGCAATCTTGTAGTTACATGACCTTACAATACCAAAAATAGGTGATGCTATTCAAGCTGCCAATAGCAACGGTGCTGGGCCATTGCTAGCCTCTGATCTACTCTGATCTGAGTGTGGCTAGCTTGAACTAATATTATGTCAGAATTGTGCTAGTCATTTAACAGTATGGATGTTTCCATGTGTATATGCACTGGACTTGTGTACCTCAGTAGTGTGTATATATATATATATATACACACACACACACACACACACACACACACACACATATACACTTTCCTGTGACACAGTATAGTTCAAACAGCACTAGCAAAGAATAGAAGAATTTAAGGTGAAATATATCCAAAAAGTGAAAATTAAGTGAAAGTGAAAACTAAAACTACTATAAATGCAATTTGACCATTGAGTAGGAAGTAGTTGTCTTGATTGTACAAAAGCTTTTCTATATGACGCGTCTGACAGTAAATTATATGCACTTAAAAATGCATATGTGAGGCTTTACAGAATCAGAGTTGCTTACGTTTGAAGGTACCTCTGGAGATCATCTAGTCTAATCCACCTCCTGAATGCAGAAATACTTAGAGAAATAGCTCCTCTGATGAGGGAGGGTTGGAACATTTCTACAACCCCTCTGGACAACCTATTTAAACTCAACAGTCATCAGTAACTCTCTGTTTTACGCACATATTACATATGTAATGTCATATTACAAAATGCTACAGATGGCAGCTTCTTCAACCAAACTAACAATAAACAGAAATGTCTCATGAATTAGAATAGAGAGATGCTGTGAAATTACTCAAATCAAATGTCTGTTTGTCCGCATTTATACAGTTCCCTGAGCTCTTATCGTAATTGTCTGATTTACAAAATGTTAATAGAATTGTCTTTTAACCTTTTCTACAACATGTGAATCTTCAAAAACAAAGAATAGACCCAAGACGTGCAAACGTTCTACTTAATTTGCAACAGCCATGTTTTGAACACATACAGAATACAGAATCGTTGTACTGTAATGAGTCTTCTGACCAATGGAATTAATTTTCCAGTTGTAGATTATTTCAATCACTAATTCTTCACAAAGGAAACAAAAGAACAATACTGACAAAACTAGACCAGCTTAAAAAAAAAAAAGAAAAAAGGAAAATGATGGCAAAAACACCCAAAGAGAAATGTTAAAATCAAACAAAAAGGAAGTCTCCACATCTTTCAAAATTTTTTTTTTACTAGATTCTTTATTGCATTTGAAGTTTTCTGCCAACTGACAATTTATTTTCAATTTTCCCTTTTTTTTTTTCTTTTAAAACAAAAACTTCCTTTGAAGTATCATAATGCACTTTCAGTATTTTTGGATGGTACCAGATTGGACGGGGAGTGGCAAATTATTGATAAAAAGTAATATCCAGGTTACTTAGTAGGGAAGTTACTAAAATTATTAAGAAAATTACTTTTCAAGCTAATACAATTTATAAACTAAATATATTCAGAGATAAGACATACCACAGTGTGCCATCAGGTCTTCATGGAAATCCAAGAGTTGATCCCGAATTTCCTCAGGGCAAGGACAATCATTTTTATCATCTTTAAAGTTCAGCAGCATATTAATCTTAAAATAAAGAATACAGTGTAAAAGCAAGCAACATTGATTTCTATTAGCAAAACTATGACAACAAAAGAAATGTACCACACACAAGGCATCGAAAAAGAATAAATGGTTCTCTGTAGACTGTACCTGTTCCTGAGGTGGGGAGCGAAATTCTTTTGTTTTTCTAGCTGTCAGGGCAGCAGACATGTTCAAGGCCTGCATCACTTCATTGTACCGGAAGCGCTGGTTCTCTTGAAGCCTGGCCACAAAATCATCAGAAAAGGCTACAATGGCTTCTATGCGGTGTCGTACCTGGCAGTCACACAGGTACTGCAGTAGATGGCACATCTAAGAAAACATTATCAGAAGAGAAAAAATAGTAGGCAAGCTAAGAAGACTTCCATGTGTGTTATGTAAACAAGGGTGGCTACTGTCCATTAGTGGCTACTGTCAGATGAACCGAATCCAATCTTCAATGCAGTCATTTACTGAATTTGAAGTAATGTGTAACATACCCTAGATCAGGACTAATTCACATCTGATATATGCAAGATGCATATGTGCCTCAGACCTAAATGAATAGGAGTTTCACTTCTTTGTAAGACAAGGAATTTACTCCTTGATTCTAGGGAATTTCTGTGTGTCTGTGCATCTACAGAAATGCAGAATTTCTTGTTAAGTTCTTCTACTTAGTGAAACAAGAGTTATTCTATTTACAGTATAAAAACTTACATCAGGAATTTATTAATCCTGCAATTTTCTGTAAGTAAATTACTTCTATATTCAAACAGCATCAGACTTTATCCCTTTAAAGAAAAATTACCAGGTGAAAGAAAATGGACATACGAAAAACAGTAACAATCAGTAACACGGTAGCCCCACTACCTGTAATTTAACAGGTTCGGGAAGTTTCATCTGAAGGAGTCCTTCCTTTGGCACTTGCTCTCCCTTGTTTTCTTCCTCTCCTTCTTCTGCCTTAAGCTCATCAGAACTCAGCTCCTTCTCTGAGAAATCACTTTCATCCTCCTGGTTCATAGCTTCTTTGAAAACCCGGGGCTCAATTAACTGCAAGATGTGTTTCAGATCCCCATTATGGAAGATTCCCATAATTAGGAGGGTGTAAAACAGCTTGATGAGAGGGACAAAAAGAAATTCAGTAGAGCCTCCAACAGGATCTCTAACATGGAGGCTGCCCTCCTGAACGGCTTCCGTCAGCATCTCTATTGTTTTGGCCTTTAAGATTTCCAGAGGGAATTCAGGACTGAACTGAAAGCATTCACTGCTAATGCTTACAAAACTTGGGGAGGAGAACTGCATTCTTGGCCTTAAGGAAGTGCTAAGTCCTATACCAGGGAGGCCATGTTTTTTGTTTTCATCAGGAAACAAAGTAATACTCTTGGTCTCATCTGTCATTGGAACAATAAATTCATTATTCATCATTAATCTGGCAGTGGCATAGGTATTGAGATGAATGTCAATAAGTAAGTCATAATATCCTGCACGTAGTAATCCCGGCATATATTTATTCTCAATAGCATACAGGAGCTGAGACTCATCCACATGGCTACACATAGCATGGGCCACTCGGTTGTTTCCTAAAGCACAAACAGCAGAATACAATCGGAGGGTATGATAGTGAAATTTCAGCAATTCTTCTTGTTCTGTCAGCTCTAAAATATCAATTGTCCTGCAGAGGAAAAAGAAAAAAAAAATCTACATCAGGGTGACACATTACCAAAGGGAAGGAATTAAAAAATCTACCTAAAGACAATATCATTTCAGTAGATGGAATTTTTCACTTCTCAACTTTCATGTGATAAATCGCAAGAATCACAGACCAAGAATGATGTTTAGGCAGATATCTACCCAAGTCACTCCCAAAATACAAATCCTGTTACCCTCTGTAGGGAAAGATCCAACAGATGTATTTATTCATACAAAAACCATGATTCTAAATAACAAATATTTATCTTTTCAATCTAATATAGAATGATACATTTTTGTCATTTATTCTTATTAGATCTGGGGTTGTACAATAATAGTAGACTAACTCATTTGCAGAATGTATTTTTTTCATTCTTGATTTTTAGTGATTATCTTTTCAGTCTCAGTCATTAGCATTGTATTTAATATTTGGATAACACAGAAATCTGAAAACTCTTATTTTTCTGATTGTCTCAAATTAAAAAAAAAATAAAGTAACAGAATAGTTACATTAACCACACATTTTAAAAGCTAGGAAAAAATGATTTTTGTCTATCTTGCAGATTATCTTTAATAACTTATGATCTCAGTTTCTTTTTCATATGAATCTAAAATCCAAATATACCATCAAAGATTTTAGAGACAAGCTACTGTGGATTGGAAATACAACACAACACAAAGATATAAATTTTAAAACATCTAAAAATAACATAAATTGGAATGCTAACAAAATCAAATCATTGCCTTTACTTACATGTGCTATATATACAGATAAACAGAAAAAGAGAGACAGGGATCTCTTAGAGAAAAAACTATGACATGTCTAGTTCTGTAATCCCGATATAGCCCAGTGTACTTGTACATGTAAACAACATCAACCTGTTTTCTTCTGGAATATGAAGGGCCATGAACTGCAAAGGATTCAAGCACTGTATCATCCAGCCCTGACGTTCACTGATCCGAGATACATCAACCTTCAGAAAGTGGTTTGGCACTCTGCTCCAAAGCACATGAGTCAGAAACTGGACATGGAGACGTGGTGGGCACTGAGAGACTGGATTTTTGTGTTCACTTTTGAACAGGCCAGCAGATAAAGGCATCACATTCTGGAAATTCCAACATAAGAGACAATCAACTTAATCATCTTTACAAATAACGAGTATGTGATATTTTTCAGAAAAGACAGTGAGAGTAGATGGTACAGTATAACATTTTCATTAGCTTATAAAATGAGCTAGTAACTGTTGGCCAATTAGTGACACAAGAGCATTTTCCGTATTTGTTTCTAAAATAACTAAATATGAAATAGAAACATGAATGGAATATGTACTGGGATCTAATAATTAGCTGCCATGGACAAGAGATCTGAACTTCTCTCTTCTGATTTTTAGACATTCACATATCTAACTACAGGCCGGTGAGCCTCACCTCCATCCCCGGGAAAGTGATGGAGCAGCTCATCCTGGCTGCTATCTCCAGACACATGGAGGAGAAGAAGGTGCTCAGGAGTAGCCAGCATGGATTCACCAAGGGCAAATCCTGCTTGACTAACCTGATCACCTTCTATGAAGGAATATCTAGCTGGATAGATGAGGGCAGAGCGGTAGATGTGGTCTATCTGGACTTGAGCAAGGC
>VZSG01000542.1:24259-37831 GCA_013398315.1 Nothoprocta pentlandii | reverse complement strand
GAAGTTCCACAGGAACTTAAGGAAGCATTTCTTCACTGTGAGGGTGACAAAGCACTGGAACGGGCTGCCCAGAGAGGTTGTGGAGTCTCCTTCTCTGGAGATCTTCAAAACCCACTTGGATACAGCCCTGTGCCACATGCTCTAGGTGACCCTGCGTGTGCAGGGTGGGTTGGACTCGTTGACCTCTGAGGTCCCTTCCAACCTTGGGCATTCTATGATTCTACGATTCTAAAGCAAGGAAGTAAATTTAAGCTCAGTTTTCTTATGTCTACTGTATATCTTTAATTTTTTTTTAAGCCTAACCTACTCTGCATAGCAGCCAGTCATCAACAGCACAGGTTATAAAATAAAAGATTAACTTTACTGAAACCGGTGACTGAAAGCAATTTATGTTATCTGCCTAATTCATAAACATTTGGTTTCATTTCATCATGAAGGATAACAGGCAGAAACTTTCACAGGATTTCGCAATATTTCCTATCCATTCATATCAGTTATAGTACTACTTATCCTATCTACCATATTCTAGATACATAAATTAAGTTCAACATAAAAATGACAAGAGCGCAAAAACATTTGGACTCAAAAAACGTGCCAAAAAAGAGCACATTCTACAACCAGTAACAAAGATCACCTGATATAATGTACTTCTCCCCCTATACATGCACAATAATATATCACTATTTACCTTTATTCTTCCCAATTCAAACTGGAAAACATTTGGGCTTGTAGCTTGAGCAAATACAGCAGGAAATAGCTTAGTACTTGGTTCAACCTACGTGAAAGAGGCAAAAACGTATATCCACTGAAGACAGCCAAATAATGTTAAATATTAGACACCCTCCAATATCTACATTGCCCACCAGTGAGCATAAGCCTGTGAACAAAACTCTAGAAAACACTAACTGGAGGGAATATTACCATATAAACTGGAATTATTTTTTCTTCTAATCTTGTAACAATGATACCAATAAAATTCAGTTTGTTTGCTTCCCCCACTCTTCACTGAAAGATGTCATAAAAAAAAATACTCACCTGATAGTAGGTGCCCAGTTCCTTGCCATTAGCTGTGAAGGTCAGCAGACCACTGGCAGCATCAACCAAACAGCCAATCTCCAGCCCGTTATTGTTGCGTCCTTGTCCAGGACTCATGCTCTCTCCTGCACACACCATATAGCAGTTGCTGCGTTTGATACTGAATGTCAAAAGACAAATTTATTTATGGATTGTACGGAAACTTTCTGTAGAAACCTAAAAATAAGTTTGTGCTGCAGCAGTCAACGGGCCATATGGCTGAAAACAAAGGGTCCCACCAAAATCCATTGAGATCTAAACCTCATAATTGAAAAAATAAAAAATGAAATAAAAAGTGAAGATGACAAAACAAGCAAATGCTCAAATCACTAGTAAAGCATCAAAAGTCAAGACTAACATTGCAAGTTAACATTTTACAATGTTTAGCGTTAAGCTTAACCTATAGAGTTTTTGAACTAGACCATAAGCAAGAATAGAGACAGAAGCTGTTCCTGTACTATTTCTGTCCTGCTCAAAGCCAAAAATTTCCAAAAATATGACAAGGAGAGCTCTATTTTGCACTAATAAAGGACCATGCTCTGAAACGAATGACTGAGACTGCATACAAAAGCTATAGTCTTTACTTTTTTCAATCTATTAATTTTACTAGATCCATAAGCAAGAATAGAAAATAAGTTATAAGGGAACCACACCAGTTTGCATATTTTGATACTGCAATGTATTTTTCATGAAACTAATTCCATTAAGTGGAGTAAAATTACAGCTTATATAGTTGTTAGTTGCCTTTATAGATATGAAAATATACATCTCTTTAGGAAAATTGTAACCAACCTCTCATGAACCTTCCCCTTTTCATCTCCCAGTGTAACTGTGACAGTGCGCACTCTGTCCAAGTCAAAGGTTGTGTCATACTGATGAAAATCAGATGTAATCCAGCCTACCCAGACATTAGCAGGTTCTTGACCAGGAAATATTCTCACTGAATAATAGTACTGTCAATAAAACATCAGGTTACAAAGTGTTAATATTTGTTTTCTATTATTTTTCTACTGTATTATTTTGATTCAGATTTTTTTTTTTTTTTGCTCTAAAAGCTGAAACTCTCTTCAAAACCAGCATAGCTTTTTCAAGTGCAATTGATAAGCAACATAAGGATTGCAACACAAATAAATCAAAATACAGCCAGTAAAATCATGTATGTTAAAACAGGGTTAAAAAAAACAGGAAAACAGTAGAGATGCAACTATAGGCTTTTGTAGGTTACCCTGGTATGTAACTGTCAGCGTGTAGTATGCTACTATCTTATGGAAAGCAGAAAATAAAAGGACTATATTTTTTTCTTCAGACATTAAAAGCTTTTCTGAAGCTCTTAATACTGAAAACATGCAGCTCTTCAAAAAACAAAAATATACAAAACCTAGGCTACCATACCGTGGAAGTTTGCATTAAATAATCATAGTCATCTCTATCATCTGCAAGAACATCCTCAGTAAGTCGTGCTGAGTGGCTTGTGCTATAATCAGGCTTCGTTCTCCTCAGCATAAATCTGTAATAAAATAAATTTAAAAAATCTCTATGAAAGGCTCCATAAAACAGTATAAATATGGATGAATTTTGCACTTATATATTAGTTCTGAATAAATAATGTATTTAGTATATTATTTATTATTAATATATAGCACTAATGTATTTATTTTTTACTTGCAATCCCTAACAGAATCAATCAGGGAAGAAAAAAAGACAGACAAATATTTTTATTAAATTGTATATTCCAAAGCTTTTTGGAAGCCAAACCCTTCCTAACTTAAAAAGAATTATTAGACTGTTAAGTGTTTATGACTTTGGGGGAAAGAAACGTGGAATCTTAAATTACATTGTTTTTTTATAATTCATCCACACTTCCATATTTATCCTGCAGTTGAAATATTTAACAAAATAAGTTTGATGAAGAATGGTAGAAAAGGGGCATAAAGCTGCTAGTTGCAATGGCTCAGTGTTAGCAAACTTTGCAGTGTCAAGTGCTTTGTTCATCGGATTATGTAAGAGAAGTTAGGGAGAATGAACGTACCAGCTAGGAAATATTCCTTCCTCACTTAATGAAACGAATGACCTAAGTTGATACTGCTATAGATTATCTAAACATCTTCACCCTTTTGGAAGTTTTGTGAAAAATTCTCACATCATTTCAGAGACTTTCCAGTTCTGACAAAAAAAGGATTTCTAAGGTTTTAGAGTGAATTTCATCTGAGGATCTCAAAAGCCTTCACAATGAATTTAATGACAGGTCTCTAACAGCTCGAGAAGTATTTTCACGTTTTTGCTTAACTTTGGTCATTATCTCGCAGATAATGTAACTTAAGCACATGAAGATTAACTGTCCCACTTACATCCAAATTCAGAGAAGTAGTGTAAAACTACAGGAGACCTGACTGGCATTTTTCTTCAACAAAAACCATGCCAAATGTGCTACTAACCTTTGTTTAAGTCGTGATGGTTTTTCTTGAGCGTAGTCTTTATGATTGTTTAACTCCGTTTTTGTGGCTTCTTTTTCTCTTTCTGTCCGGTCAGGCACTAGATGACCATGAGCAGTTTTCATCAGAACCTCAAAATCTGAATCAGCATCATAATCCTCCAAGTCATTTTTAGGGCCATAAAGACCAGTGCCTGGTAACCCTCCTGCAGCTGTTCTGGAGAACACCTCAGCACATTCAATAGGCATACTTAAACGAAAAAACATGACATCTGTTTTACTGTTCTGTGAACCAAAGGATTTCTGCGTGACCTTCAGGCAGGGACAGCTGTCTATGGTGCCATCAATTCTCATCACCTATCAATAATAAAGATGTATTAATAAATATATTTTGAGGCTGATACTTTTCTCCCCTATGACATTTTAAAACAAACCAAAAATTGCAACAGTACACTCAAATACATTGTAATCATTTTAAGGGGGAAATAAATAGGTAGTAGAGGCTTTTGTGTCTCTTTGTTAAGACAGCACTAAGAAGATAAAATCCAGTCTTGGGAGGAACAACAAAAGGCAGCAATAAAGTATATGTGCAAAATGAAAGTTAAAGTTTTTTTTCACTATTTCTAAGGAACTATGTAGTAGGCTTACAAAGAATGGACTCAGTTTCACCAAGCTGCACAACTAACTGGAACATAATTGTTGACACAACCAGCTCATAAATATCCATTAAAATAAAAAACAATTAGTCATGGGAAATTACTAAATGTGTGCACATGGTACTTGTTACATAGAAAGGCATGTTTTAAAGTTTTTTGTGTGCAAGTGTCTCTCTCACTGCACAAGGAGATCTTAATGATGACATCTTGTGGAATTCAGCTTTTAAAAGTGCTTATTTACACACATGACAGATTTTATTTATGAATAAATACACTGAACCAAACAACTATGTTATTTGCAACTCCGTGGGAGGTAACAAGTTTGCATCAGGTATAAAATATATCAAGAACAGAGCTAACATACTAAATTAAAAACCTAGTCTAGAAGAGCGAAAGTAGTTTTATAATTAAAGTATAATCCTGGAAAAAAGAAAAAAGTGTGTAGAAACATTCCAAAAGGGATCACAGACCTCAATGTGCTCATGGTTTAATGGCACTGGTAGGAACTGAGGGAGTCTTTTGCTCAGCCAAATGGTGATATCTCTGTTTGTATTAACAGCGAAGGGCTCATACCCTTCCTGCAAGCCACAGATAGTGAAATATTTTAGAGTGCTGACATCTTTTCCAAAGTTCATTCTTCCCACCTGAGATAAGCCCAGGCTGCACACAGGTAGAAACCCTTAAAACAACAAGAAAGAACAAACATGTGAGTGATATATCACAAATATTAGGTTTCTTCCCATAACCCAATTAAAATTATTTGGAAAAAATGCCAAAACAGTGTAAGCGCAACCAGTCACCCATCACCTCTTATGCATCACCAATATAGATTTGAGAATCTAATCTCAAACATCATTTTGAACATACCGGTCTCTAATAGGCATCTCTTAATTCAGGAGCCAACTCACTTTAGGGAAACATAAGAAAGAACTTCAAGTATTCTGTCAACAATGACCTGATTAAGCTCTCTGCTAGCATGGTAGAGTCTTGTCAGTTCTCATGGTTTTATTCAAGTAGTACAGTATTCAGTATTTCTTCTAAAAGTCCAGTAGTCATAGTATATTCAGAGAACCTCAAATATCACTTTAAAAGAATTATAGTTCTTGTTTCCAAAACAGCAAAATGAAGTTAAAAATATGCATGTTTCATGCGGCAATATAAAAAATAATGATAAAAATGATAAAATAATGATAAAATAATGATAAAAAAGATTAAAAAAGATAAAAAATGAAACTACACTTAAGAGCTTTTTATTTTTCATAGAAAAAAATATAGTATTGGAAGTTGCAATATCATACATTTGCAATAACATATAACTCATTCATGAGTTAGCATGAGCTGATGAAACTGATGTTTAAAAGAATTTACTTTGAGTTAGCTTCACATTTGTTTGCATCTGTTCTTTTATTGTTTCACCAGCACAAGGAATTCACTTCTGTCCATTCAGTCAATGTAAAATCTTTGCACTTTTTAAATATATTTTTCCTCAAGATCAGAAGCTCCATATATATATTTGTATCTCTGTATACATACACACATACAAACATATATATACATAAGGTAATGATCATTTATATACTGTGTGTATATATATGAATACATATATGAGTGTATATATATATAAACTTCACTGCTACTAATCTTATGTCCAATTTGTATGGTTCTAAAGTGTGTAAGTACAATTTACGACAACATATATTGCCCAATAAAGTTACCGGGCCAAGCACTCATTCTCTGTTTACTCGGAAAGAACAAAAAAAAAAAGAGAGAGAGAGAAAGAGAAAAAAGAGAAAGGTCCATTATATTATAGGGAAGACACCACGCACAGCAGGAAGACAAACTTAGCAAGTTAACATCATAGTATATTATAATACTTACCATCGCCAACCTCAAAGTCCTTGAATGCAAGCTCTGAACCTGAGTCATCAAGCAGGATTTCACCATTCAGAGTGAACATCATAGTGTGTTCGTTCATGTCAACCATACATCCAACAACATCTCCTGCCAACCAGGAGCGACCAAAATGCTCATTACCCTGATGCCACCGCTGTGCCTAAAAGGGATTTCAAAGGATTTCAAAGAATCAAATAATCATAACGACAATGCATGTGTTCCTCTCATTTAACCTTGTAATCTACAAATTCAGTGCCTTCCAACCAAACTTTATTGTTACTTGAAGTATAATTCTAAATATGTTGTATATAAAATGAATGAAACTTCCTGACATACTGTATCTTGGAAAGAACAAAATTGTTGTGGAAATGATGAGCACCCTGAACATCTGAGAGATTCCAGAATAAAGATCACACTTTTTATGACTGATCTTCAAGTCAGAGACTACAGGACTTTGCATGGATAGCTTTAGCTATCCATAGCTTTAGCATGGAGTAGAACTCAGATAAATTAACATTTATTTAGAATTATTATAATAGTCATAAAAGAAAGTAGTATCAGCAACAAAAAAGCTATCCTATACATATACTGAATAAGAATTATATTTTTATCATCTGTATTCTTTCCTAAAATCCTAAAACCAAATTTCATCTTGCTGCCTTTTCTGAAAGATAAAAAAAACACTTGGCCTTTTCTGCAACCAAAGAGAGAACCTATCCAAATAAAAGTAAACAAACTAGATGTGTGGATTAAGAACTAAAGGTCAAAACTAAGATTCAGAAGGCAATCTACTGCTCAGTTATTCCAGTAAAGATGTATAACTCAATTAATCAGAGATTTAATAAGAAGCTGCTTTTCAGTTCTCTTTTTAAGGCATCTCAGATCGTGAGACTGGGGAAATATGAAAAATTTTTAAGACTAGTAAAAAAAAGAAATTCTAAAAATACAAATAAGAAACAGCTGGGAAGCTTGATTGAACAGGAATAACCAGGTATCCTATTGATTTCTGTCAAATATTGTAATAGTATTAGGGGAAATTAATTGCAGCGTCGGATACAAGAACATATGGTAAACATTTTCATTAAGACATGAGTCATCAGTAGCCTTAATAGCAACTGGTTTAGATAGCAGTTTCATGTGCCTTCATACTAAAATAATGTATTTTAATGAGTCATTTTAAATCTACTGTTATAAAAATCAGTGACTTAATGCTTTGTTTTCCTATATATTTTTATTGATGGATTTCAGTCTGTCGTTGTTTTGTATATGGTGAAATTAGACCAAAATTACTGGCTTATCATATTTCATTTATTCTAAACTATTTCCATGAAAACATAGGTACACTGATTTTAACTTTAACATTCCTACAAAAACTTGCATCAAAGTTTGCATCAATTACTGTTAATAATATTATTCATATTCATTCCCTAATGGCATTTCTCATACAGAAAACAGCAGATTAAAAATTTAAAGAAATGATTCACAGTTAATCACAGCTCTGCCAGTGTTTTGAATTTGGCTATGACACTGAGTTTTTTTTCAACCATTACATGCACTATACAAATGTTATGATGATATGAAAATAAAAGAATTATACAAATGCCAGAAACAGTTAATTATTTTCTCAAGTTACATTGATCTATTTCTTAGACATTGCAATTTTCTTTCTTATTCCTTTCAGATTCTAAAAGAAAGAAACTCATAAAAGACAAATGGAAAACAGCAAGCAATTAAGCCAAGGCAATGGCAGAGAGGATAAGGAGCAAAATTAAGTATCTGCAGTCACTCATACTATTACAGAGAAATATATACAGACCTTAAAACCATCAAAAACAAAGGCTTCTTCATCTGAGCCAAGTTCCTGATCTGGCAGACAGCCCGGCCTGGTCCAGCCAACTCTCATGTCTCCTGCCGTGACTGCCTCAAACTCGAAGTACCACTTCCCAGTCTTCACTGCATAAGTCTTTTCAGTGCGGAAGATCCTGAATTTTTCTATTATCCCCATACACATGTCTAGTCTTGTTGCTGTGACGTATTTAAAGAATAAAAAAAAAAAAGTTCTCTATTCAACCACTGACAAAATGAAAGCAATGAAAATTAAAGGTAATACAACAGCCATGTCATTTAAAGCATGCTGAAAAATGCTAGAAAGTGGCATTTAGTAATAACTTTGAAGAACTAAAGACTTAATATCACATTAGTAAAGCAACCAAACATGATGCTATCTTAATCTAACCAAACATGATGATATCTTAGGAGTACAAGGGAAAATAGCATCTTCTTCACAGATTCATGTGATTGAAATGATTGCCCATTCTTCAAAACACGGCCTACAGATTTTCACATAGCATTCCTGTAGCAAGTTAAGATGGAATTGAGACAGAAAAGTGAGTTGACCTCTCAGATATTAAAAACACACTCCTGTACCTCCATAAAAAAAAAGATTAAATTTATCTCATAAACATCATAAAAGGCAAAAGTTTGTCTTTGATAAAAGCTTCCTCAATTAAGAGAAATTTTCCTTGCTTACATGCTTTCATCAATTCACTTAATCTTCTCATTTATATTCTAAAAAGACAGATATCTTAAATAAGTCATTATTATTTTCATTAGAAATGCATTGCCATACTTACTGTTTATTATAATAAACAATGAAAAAAAAAAAGAAATGTTATAATTTAAGTGCTTCTGTAGAACCAATAGAAAGTGGAGGCAACTTAATTAATTCCTTCCAGGAAGTAAACATTAATTTTCCTACTCCATGAAAGACTATTTATCTCAAAAAATTATCTCAAACACTCCACTACTCATGAAGTACTTGAATATTATCAGTCATAAGTCTACTTGATGCCTTTGTGATGGTCATTCCTAAAATTCTTTTTAATATTTTTTATCCTATCCTTTCCATTTTTTTCAAAATTCTTGGCTAACCCTTTGATGGGGCTACCTGCTTCTTTCTCTTCTGCCTTGCCATTACAGCATGCAGAGTTTCAGTCACTTATCTGTCTTTTATTACTTTACACATTTTCTTTATATATAACATCTTCCATTGAAATAGCTTCAAGTGTACACTGTGAACTGAGCACTTGCAATATTCCCTCACTGCTCCTGGCTTGTGTCTTTTATGGCACAGTCCTATAAACTAGCTGATTCTGACATTGCTTTCCAAGACCTTACTATCAGTTCAAACAATGCAAGGTGACTAGAAATGACCGGATCACATTTTACACAGATGAAAATAATTTCAAAAAGCACAAGAAATGATGCTAAATCAAACTGTCAATCTTTCTTCCGTAAGTTTTCTCAACTGTTATATTCCCTGTTATATATATGACATTTTATACAATTTTCTTGTCAGTCAATCAAATGCTGCAGGCTGAGGAGATCATTTTTTGACTCTTCCATTTTCTTCCACTTTCCAGATTAAGAGAAAGAATACCTAAGGTGTTTTGGATCTTTCGCTATATGTTTGTTTTCCAAACTGTACAAAGTGTATCTACCTGTCTACTGCCTAGATCATGTTAAGACTCTATCCTTTTAATGCCCTTGACCAAATCAAGGTATTTTCTTGAAGATGCTACACAGTCATGCTCAGAATTCACTACCACTTCCCTTACCTCTGAATCCTTTACTTCAGTCACACCAAGCTCTGGGAAGCTCTTGGAAGCAACTCTGGACCCTCTGTCATATAGTTCTTTATGATTAGAATTTTGGTTTTGATAGTCTGTATAATTTTACTAGCCTTAAAGACTATGCCGACCTGTATCTTAAACACCACTTCTAAATGCAGTTCCACAGTTATACTAAAAATGAATGACCACAAATCACAAGAATGAAGAATTCATTGTCTTTTTAGACAACATTTAGACTATCTAAATTTTAAGCAATTCCTAAATTACAGTTGCTACTGCTAATAACAATAATGATATAGTATAAAAATCAAGCTAAGAGTTTTGCCAATGAAGGTCAAAAATAAAGTTTGTGAACTAATAAGTAAAACACCACTAGAGGGCTCTTAATCCTTTAATAACAGCAAAGGCTTTGGTTAACGAAATCTTCACAATATTCTTTACACATCTAGAAAACTTGAGAGCTTCACAAGTATCAAAATACAAATGCTTAAAAGTAGTACAAAATCTGTTCTTGAATACAATGTTGCTCTGTGCTTAAGGAAGACCCGTTTGTGAGACGCTCTGGTACAAGTCCCACTGACTCTAAGAATTTTGCAATAGGATTGATGACATCTTTCAGTTGTGAATATGTTCTTTTCATTTCACCAGTAACTTCATATACAGAATCAGATCAAGGATCCTCAGTATGAAGAAAAAAGGGTGAGCTATATAGCAGAATCTTGCTATGAGAAGGCAGGGGCACACTGTTGAGGAAATTCAGTCCTTGGTTTAGAGAGGGGATTGATGAAGGGGATTAATAGCACTCAGTGAGATTTGGAGAGATTATGAAAAGTAATACAGAAAATACAGTAATACAGAAAAAGTGCAACACTGACATCAAATCAAACCATTTTAAATTTTGGCCTCATTTGAGGCCAACAGACAAGAAAAGGGAACAACAAGGAAAATAAGATTAAAAGGAATGGAAGACTACAAATTGGAGAAAAGACCTGTCCTTTGAAGCACAACATATTTCAGATGTTTTATTAGATCAATAAATATTCAGATAGTTTTACTAGCCTAATAAATCTTAGGGAATGGGAATATTATAATCATTTTTATTGAGGCGAAAAAGAATAATTAAGTACCATGATCCTGATCAGGAGCTTCTAGGTTGTAACCATAGCCAAGAAGGGTGCGGACTGCTTCCCGGAGACTGTCTTTGTTGGACTTCTTAGTTCGATCATCCAAAAGGGCATAAGGGACAAGGCGCGGGTTTCGTCGATTTTTCACATCCTGCATAAATAAGGAAAATCAAAACAATTTTGAAGACATGCTTTGTCTTAAAAATAAAGTTGTGCAATAGCAGCTGCATAAGAATTATGGCTACACCAAGTGAAATCATGTAATCATAAATATCATATCATAAATCATATCATAAATATAACAGAGATTCTAAGGTGTTCTAATGTTCTTGAAATTACTAATTAAACAGAATATAGTTACAAAGCAAATAATGCAATAGAGGAAATAGCATGGTTTAAGCTGTATTTCATTTCCATCAGTAATCTGCTAAATTGGAATTCGATAATATTTCACGCATCTAAACAACAAGAAATAAATGCAAACAACTTAGCTGAACAGTTCTTGAAAAAGGGATCTTTTGTTCTCTGTTCTATGAAGGAGCTACCATAGAACGACTGACTTAGTACAGGACTACGGTTCAGACATTGCCAAAGAACAAATATATGTTATTTTTAAATTATAGAACAAATTGTATGAAGAACTATATAAAAATGCTACTAATTGAAATAATAGTATAATACTCATAACACTAAATAAATAAATAATAAAATAGATAATATACCCATGACTTCCTATGTTAAGTACTCAAAAGCATTACTTTCCAAAACCAAGGTCATTTTTGATGAGGTTTGATGTTGAGGTCTAACCTTTGATGAAGGTTCTTAATGTTCTTCAGAATTTTTGTAATCAGTAATTAAATATACCCTACCAAAATTAAACCAGTAGGCAAGACTTAATTTTTGTTCTTCAGTTTTATACAACACTGATTAGATTTTCCCAAGGTGCAAGATTATCTTAATTGAAACAGTAAATGCTTAACTGGATTACTTAGGACTTGCAACATTTTTAGTGACAAACAGATTTGTTCGCTTATCTACATTTTCTTCTTTCATCCACTAAGCACCTGTTGGCAGTGAGAGAAACTATACAAAGAACTGTCCTTACATTCCCTAATTGCTTGTTTCTTTGTTTTGTAATTAAAGGCTGCACATACCAAAGAACATTTCCTGTTCTCTTGGATACAAACGGCAAAGTTGCTGGGACACTTTTTTTATTGGTTAAACACAAAAAGAGAAAATATTGCCTATGTTTAAAAGAAAAGAGTGCCTACACTGAAAGTATCTTATCTTGTTTGCAGCATTATCATTCTAATTTTATGAATGTATGAAGTTTTCATTCTACATATCTATTGCAGACAGAAAAATTGCAGATTCACTTTCAAAGACTTGTAGGCATCTTCTATTTTCCTTTTCCTTTTATACTTAGAGATGCAACTATCTGCCCTCTGGTTCACTATGGTGAGTAAATATTAACTGAACCAGTGACGAACTGGTGCTGGATGAAATCTGGTCACATCAGATTTTCCTGCTAGAAAAAAAGTATTATGAGATAGATATTATCTGTATACTAAAAGATAAAAATACTGCAGTGCTGGACACACAAAATACTAGACCAGTACTATAGACTTGTTAAACTTGGTGGGAAGGGCAGTTCTACCAGAACCAACATAAAGACCATGTTGGGGGAATTCTCTCCATACTTCTTTAAGTATGATGATATATGGTAATTGTGGAAAAGAATCATTTCCAAAACTGAATTCAAATACTACATGCTGGTAAATATTGCAAGGAGTTACTAGTTATTTGATCTAAAAATACTCACATTCAGATCAAAAATAACATAATATGGGTTTAACTATTTGTGTAGCAAGAGACATAGTTCCCTGCAAAAAACAGATAATGTAAACCCAAAAGGATATTACGTTTTCAAGAATGTGCATCAGAAATTCAGAATAACAGTTATGTAACTTTCTATGCTCCATACAGAGTACCATTACAATAATGCCCTGATAACTGCCATAGCAACGAGCAATGTACACTAACATAGTGGTAATCAGCTTATAACAATGTATGATAATGAAATATAAATACATCTAAAAAATGTCTCAGGACCAAGTTAGACTGGAGAAAAAAAATCACGAGTAGAAAATGAATCCAATTTTACAGAAATGTTTCCTTAGGTCTAAGGGAGCCCTTTCCACCAAATGAAGAATATACTGAAGTTTGAATAAGAATAGGAAGTCTTATTTTAAAGAATTTTGTTCTTTTTTCTATTATTTGCCTATCTGTACTTTTGAATGTTCTGCTTATTGTTGAATTAAGAACTGATCTCAAATCACTGCTATACTAACCATTAATTTTACTTACTTCTCTTTTGGTTTCTCTGTGGTTTAAGTGTAGCTAATCAAGAGAATGATCCTACATAATTGAGCTTTGCATTGATGTAATCAAGTCAACAAAAAAAAATGATTAGCTGAGTGTAATTGTTTTGTAGAATATAAAAAGAGAGAAAACTCAGCCTAACCTGTTATTTTTTTGCCAGATTTTTCCAAGTTTGACAATCTAATACTGTGTTTTGTAATTACTTGTTCACCAAGTAACTTGATAGAAAAAAGAAAACCAGATTTTCTCCAGAGGAAAAGAAATCTAAACTCTTTGACAAAGTTCTTTTACAATTGGTTTTAACTGGATAGCACACACTGTTTATGCACTACACTGTTTATGGTTTTTTTTTTTTTTTTTTTTTTTTTTTTTTTTTTTTT
>VZSG01000542.1:11341-24205 GCA_013398315.1 Nothoprocta pentlandii | reverse complement strand
GACTGCAGCACTCAATAAGAGTCTCTAAAACTTTGACTGCTTCCTCCTACAAGGAATAATTCCTACAGTGAGTAATGAGTAAACCTGTAAAGTAAACCTTTGTCCTTTTTAAATGAAATACCAACACCACAATCATGAGTTATTTACTGGACATAGGAAAATATCATAACATAAGAAAGCAGAGTAGCCAATAATAGAAAATTATTATGTTACACAACACATACTCAGAAATTGCTGTACTACCTAGATTTGAAATTGGCCAAGAAAATGATAGTTATTAAACACAGCTCTTAAAAATAGGAGAAAAGAACTATGGAAAAAATACCCAAACACACTAATAAACATTCAAACACTCTTATAAAACTTCCATTAGAGGTAATAATGCATCTGCAAAATAATTAAAAGAGGAAAAATACTGGAAGATGCAGAACTGCATGTATTCATTCAGTGAGCGAGAAACAAGAGAAGTATTTGCTGTGCCTAGGGAAGCACAAAGTACCACAGCCAAATTGTATAAACAGCTCCGAAAGAAGCTATTAAGAGATAGAAAGTGTAAAAATGTTGTATATTCAGAGGTAATTCAGCAACAAAATACAAATCCTCATCTAAATCCAAAATGATAAAGAACAATATAGTTTTCAGTGCTCTGAAGTTATCAGATAGCTGGTATAGCAGCTATCACTTATTAAAAACATCCTGATAAGCGGTTGTGGATTCAGAAGTAACAAAAATGTGGAGCTTGCAAGGCATATTCCTCACCAGATTATAGCAGAAAAAGTTGAGTTATACAAAACCTACTTGACAGTATCCCTTTAATTTTTTATATTGTATAATCAGAAAATGATGAGGCACTTATGATGGAACAGACTAACTAGATCATCTAATCCATCCTATAGCCACTGCATAATTGCAGTTTATAATATCTTTTCCAGTGATTAATTCAATTTTCAATCAAACCTCTATGACCTTCCTTCCTTTAGGAAACAGTCCTCTTTGCACTATTATAACATCATGTCATCTTATGAGGTAATGTAACATGTCACAGTAATATAACGGGATGACAAAATATAGCCCCTGAAACAAAGCCATTTTTTTGAGACAAGCAGAAGCATAGAGTAGTGTGGATAACAAGTAGCAGCTGCCCATGTCACACGTATGGTCAAGTAAATGAAAAGCATCTTGTATTGCACTCAGAAAGAGGCACCTTTCTATTATGCTCTCCTCTTTTGACTTTTCATGAACTGTACTTGTTACCTGCACATTGCAAGTATTTTTGGAATTCAGTTCTCTCTTTTAGTCCAAAGAAAATAAATAGAATTGTTTGAAAAGAGAAGAATATAATTTAGTTAAGAACAAATCAACACCAATGTCCAACGCATGGCTTTGGCAGGACGTGCCATCACTGGGAAAGCTTTCAAGTAGAAGTCAACAGTCAGTAGAAGTCAAGGTCTTCAGTCAACTTTTAAAAAAAAAAAAAAAAAAAAAAAAAAAAAAAANAAAAAAAAAAAAAAAAAAAAAAAAAAAAAAAAAAAAAAAAAAAAAAAAAAAAAAAAAAAAAAAAAAAAAAAAAAAAAAAAAAAAGAGAGAGAGATCCAGTATGATATCTGAATATTTAAATAGGAAATATCCAAAACTGTAGACTTGCAATCTTGATTCAGTAGCTTTCCAGCTCCAAAGGTGCCCCACTTCACAAGCTCTTAGGCTTTACTTCTCCGGGCTTCTCTTCACCTGCTCCTAACAGTGTTCATCTTGGTGGGGATGAACAGTTCAATAATATACCTAAGCCCTGGGAAGATTCAGAGCAAAGATATTTCTCTAAGGCTTTTTCAGAGCTCAACCTGATATTCGGAGCCTGATACACACTGACTGCTTAACGAAAACCTAACTAGGGGCTAATGGGAGCTAATATTTTATTTAAAAACTGAACTATATGTGATAGTGACACTCTCTTTATATAACAACTTATCCCTGGACATCAAAGGTATATAATTTTTAACTCCTTAGGCTTGCCATTACTGAATTACCTTCTACAAACTCTCTCAGTACCAGACTGCAACTTGTAATGAGTGGAACTCAATTTCATGTCAGCCAGTGCCAAGGGTTCCTAGGTTAGTATCTTCAGGAGGTCTGCACTCCAAGGCTAACCCCCAGGAGAGTATTTTATAGACATTTTAAAAGAGTCAGTGTATAAAATACAGAAAATGGTTCTGTGAGTAGATCTGAGTCCAGCTCCTTCCCTCTGCTCTCTTTCCACAAGTCTCAAAAATGTCTGTGCACAGCACCACGATGGCTTGGATTGCACAGGGAAGCTATTCTCTTTCCCCCAGCACTGCACAGAGAACAGAGCTGCCTATGAACAACTTCAGGTTCCTCTGGCATTAAGATGCAGTATCTAATTTTAGGTGCTCACATCCTTTACTGAATTTGTCTAGCCAAACTACATTTTTCACTAAAATTGTGCCTAGAACAGCTCCACTGCATTTCAGAGAAGATGATAAAACTAATGATTGATTGCTACCACATCTAGCATCTACATCCAAAGATGTATGAAGAAACTGTAAAAAACATGCTGCTTGAATTTAACGAGAATTTTATTTTGTTTTTTAAGTGGAATGAATTCACCTTGCTATATCTTTCACTGATTATCTCCAACCCAGTAACACTAAAAAGTCTTTGTTGGCATCGTTTAGGGGCTTTTTTTCCCTTAATACTGCACCAATTCAGGAAGCATATAGTGTAGTTGCAAACACACTGTGATAAATATAGCAATAATATGATCAGTAAATACAATCTTTTAAAGATATTCAGATCTACAGAGTATGTTCATCCAGCCTCAAGATTGCAGAAACCTTATTCTCTGCATATGAATGGTGGGTTTAAATTTTCCCAATATTAGTTAGAAATGTAATTTGCAAACAAGCATTTGGTTCCAATAACTTTAATAACCGAACAGTAAATTTGATTTGCCTAACTACATTTAATTTGCAGATAAATCCATTCTATCAAAGCCATAACTATTTCTCAATTGTCATTCATTTCCAATTTCTGATTAGCAAGGCCTTTCACTGAAAGTGTTTGACTTTAGATATAATAAATTACAGAGAAGTATCTACCCAAGACTTCTCATGACTAATATTCTACTGGAAATATTAAAAGCACTTTTTTTTTCAGTTCATGAAAGTACTCAAGTATTATTATAAAAGAGATTTATAATAAAAATATTACAGTGGACAGCACTGAAAACGCTATGTGGGATATTCTGTTACATGAAGTACATTTTTGGTATTGTAATGAGTTTAATTTAAGCAACTAACAAAATATATGCAAAATATTCTTATGCAAAAGCTCTGCAAATATAATAAGTTTTGGTTTTGTACAGAAGCAATATTTGAAATGTTTTGAACTCAAATATATTATTTGAATTTTTGATAAAAATAAAAATACTGTTTTTAGGCAGGAAATTGCATGTATCTACAAAATAACTTTCTCACTTTTGCAAAAATAATGATCTTTTATGCCCAGTGCAAATCCATGAAAACTTTTTTTTTCTCCTCCAGGGGGTTAACTTTTCTAGAATTAGCACTATGAAGTGCTACTGAACATTTGTTAATAGAAATGAAAATATTTTTCCTTACTTAAAATAACTGCAAAATTAGAATATGATGGCTCAGGGAAAAATGCTATAATAGCTGTCTTAAAAAAAAAAAAAAAAAAAAAAAAAAAAAAAAAAAAAAAAAAAAAAAAAAAAAAAAAAAAAAAAAAAAACCATAAATCATGTTTGCAGTATTATCCACTGGTTACATTTTTTAAAAAAAGAAACAGAGATTCTGAGTTTTGTGGTTAAAAATCCACCATGGTTATTTTTTACTGCCCTCCACACATGGTGGAAGGCATCACAGGCACTGCTATTCACTGAAACAAAAATGCTCAAGCAGGAATGCAACACGGAGACTTATCTATTCACAGTCAGAAGCAACCTCTGGCAGAACTGAAACACATTAGCAAATTGAGTACCAGAAGTTTACACTCCCATCTTCCCGGATAAACAAAATTATTCAATTTCCAGGACTGCAAACATTTAAACACTTATCCTACGGAAAGCCAATGTTTACATTTCCTAAGATACTGGAGGATATTATCTTTCCAAGCACTTCCTGCAAATAGCATGCAATTTTCTCACCCTGGAGTTTAGACAGCATATGCGAACACATCAACAATTTTTTAATACTGCTTGAAAAAAAGGAGTCCCCATATTGGTAGAAGACTTAGGTGAAGGATTGCTTTAATTAAATATTTTGTCCTCTTGACTGGCCAGCTAACATTCATTATCCACATTCATTATTCTCATTTAACTGTGACTGCAGTTAGGACTTACCTGCTGGATACCATAGGTCCAGCCTTGCCTGATACGGTCTCTTGCCCATACATTGTGAGCATTCTCTGCTAGCTTATCCACCATAGCCTCTTGAGAGGGGGTCAGTTTGATAAAACTCAGATCCATGGGAGCGGGCTTATATCCACTTGACAACTGGTAACTGTCAAAAAAAAAGAAAGAATTTACCGTTACCTTTCAGTAAGAAAATTTTAATACAAATTGCAAAAGAAGCCAATTACAAAGATGCATGTATGTAACATATCTATACAAATAATCTGTCTTTGGACAGAAAAAAAATAATGCACTGACATACATCTTTGTTTCAAGCTAATTGTATCTGAATGGGACAATGTAGCTGGTAACAGAAGTGATCCAAAATGATCTAAAATAAAAATGTTTTGGAAGCATCTTAGTATTTTCACAAATTTAGAGCAGTAGATACAGATTAATGTTATCTATTTAAATACTTATGTAAACACTGCTGTTATTACCTTACTTAAAATAATATTTTCTTCCTGTTACAGACACGGATGTGAGAGACAAAACAAGCCAAACAGCTTACTCAAAAACACGCATAAAGTTTATCTAACATACATTTCTCTTTATAATATTTCATTTTTTAGCTATCCTTCAAGTTCTAGGGTAAATTTCTATACAGTTTTAAATATAAGCATTATTTCACAATAGAGCCAATTTTCTCACTATTTTTACCAATTCTAAGAATAAAGCATTATCTATTTTCATGAAGATGTTCCTACAGAATTCTAATCATCTCCCACTTGCTTATGATGAAGCCTTCTTCAGTAACAGATGCAATGTGTATTGGTAATGGATGAAAGCATGATTTACTCTCAATCCAAACTGACACTATGTAGCACCATGGGAATTCAGCAGCTTAAATTATCTTGAGCCCCGAAGTCTATGTAATGGCCCCATACACCTGTGGGAGGCTTGCTCTGCACTTGTCTCCAGAGCGGGGAGGATGCATCAGCTTTTGAATAAGTACTTGTTAAAACTGCAACAATAATATTAATAACAATCAAATTCATTGGCTAGAAATTGACTTGTGCTACCATTAAAATTTTCAAAACATAAAGACTCTGACATATAGATTTGATTACAAATCTTCGATTCTTCACAATCTGGTTATACATAGAAATAGGAGAAAACATTCAATTTATATTAACTGATGATGACCTAGCAAAAAGCAACTGAATAATCATTTTGTTCCAATATTGTCCTTAATCTATGGATGACAACAAGGCAAAAACATTTAGAAAAATCATTAAAACCCTTATAATATTGCAAGGAATGCTTCACAGCTTTGGGTAATAGCTAATATCTTAAAAAGTATCTGACTATTTATTGATTTTCACCCATGTCATTTTATATATTAATACGCTGCTCATTTTATATATTAATACGCTGCTCTATAAACATCATTACATATGCCACTTAACTAATTCATAAATATGGCTTTTTGGACTCATTCAACTGACAGATCCTTAAGCTAAACAAAAAATGTAAAGGTACCAGGGCAAAGGAGCCATCTCTTTAAACTTACACTTTGTCCAAATAGTCTAAAAATCTGAGGGTTACTTGGGTAGTTAACTCACCTCTAAGTGAGATGAGTTTGACTACTTAGTTCCATATCTCTTAATTATAGTAATCATTTTGATGATAATAAGTGAATCTGCCAATTGCTGACATTTTTCTCCACAATAAAAACAATCTAATTCAATTTCAGATAATGACATCAGTGATATATTTAAAGTTCTGAAGTTATACGGTGCAACATATACATGCAGTATAAACATATCTGTCAAAGTTAGTGGTATGAGTCATTAACCAGTTTTATGTGCAGTACTCTCTCTCCCTCTATCTTATCAGTTTAAGTATCGGGGTTTTTTAGGGTTCAGTAAACCTAATTAAGTTCAAGGTTTTTGCAGATTCAAACTCCATTTTTAATTTGCTTTTCCCCAGATACCAGCGAACTGTGTAGGCAGAAAAGAAAGGGACAGTTTATTCAATAACCTAAAAGCTCTGGCAGTGTACCAGGACAAAACTTCCTAGTAAAATAAAATTTCTGTCAGCAAAAGTTATTTTTGCAGTACACACTAGCTAGTTGTTCAAATTGGTATAGAAACACTTCTTTGCTGAGTGATGCTATATTAGAAAAGGCAAATTTCTGTCAGTTAGAAATTTGCTTCTCCCCAGCTCTAACTAGTGTGGCTGTGATGCCAAAACTCTGAAGGATAGACACAAATACAGAATCTTTGTCTTAATATCTTACAATCTTAACTAAATAAGACATCAAAAAAAAAAAAAAAAAAAAAAAAAAAAAAAAAAAAAAAAAAAAAAAAAAAAAAAAAAAAAAAAAAAAAAAAAAAAAAAAAAAAAAAAGCAAAGGCTTAAGAAGAGAGACACAGTAAAGCTGCTTGGAAAGTACACAAGATGAGCTAACTGCATTCAAGTGATGCCTGCTGCTTTGCTTTTTAAAACAGCATAAAGCTTTTATGTTAAGCAGATATGAGAAATTGACCAAGTGTTTGGATGTTCATCTATATCATGTACAGTAACAAAAATATCCAAAAGACACAAAATGTATCATCTCTTCTCCTATCCAAAGTTCACATTTTTAAACAGTACATCCTCTAACATGAGCAATCATATGAAAACAGAGACCTTTAATGAAGATAGCCTACATTCTGAATTAATTTATAAGAAGCATTAATAGCAAAAAGAAGATGGGTAAATGAAAAACTCAAGGAGAGTCCAATACATTTATGCTCAAATAAATTCTAACAATAACATATTTTTACATAAAGTTTATGCAGATTTTCCAAAATTAACAAAATGTATTTATATTAGCCAAAGAAATCAGCAGCCTGACAACGGCAACAATTACAACTCATTATTGTCTTTGATAAACAATTTCATATTCTTAGGATAAATTCGTAACTGAATGTAACAATCTAACATAGCAACAGGTTGTTAGGCTGATATTTATCAGTGCCTCTTGTGAAAACTAAGTCAAGGGCTATTAAGGGGAGTCACCCTTTCAACATTCTTCCCAGTTGAAGCTCCAGAACAGTGATGTAAATTATATGGAGAAAAATTTGATATTCTGTTTCTACCATTACAAAAATGTAATACATTCTGTTTATAATCAAAGTTAGCTATCAAAAAAGGTCATTCTGGATTTTTTTTTAATTATTATTGCTAATTTAAGTAATATTCTTTTTCCTGTCTCATTGTTTGTTGGTACATTGTTCTTTCAAACTAGTCCCCTAAATCTGAGCTGAAGCTCAATTTATTTGTTCCCCAGCATCCCAGGCACTCTTGGATCCTCTGTCACTGCCATCTGGAACACTGGACATATCAACACAGAGGCACTGCATGGATCAGGTGTTTACCAAACCATGCAGCAAGTTCATTCTCAGCTATTTGGCAATCCATATAAAACTAAGACAAGACAACTAAGTTGGAAAAATGGTCAACTTATCTTCACAGTGCAGATGTCTGCTCAGGTCTGAAATTCAGCAGTTCAGAGAACAGATTCTCGATGAACATAAGGCAAAAGTAGTATCTGAGATTCTTACAAGACTCTGTCCAGATTATTCATGAAGATTTTTATACTAGTCTAGGTATAAGCTTTAAAATCATGGGCTCAAATGTACATTGGGCTTTATCACTTGCCTTCATATGCCTATTACCAAGTACAGTTTCACTATTTTCAATTGTGTTGAAAATTGTGCTCTCAAACTCTTCAAGTTTCTAACAGGAGGTCACACTAGTCCTGAGAAAGCAAAAAGGGCACTTTGCCTGAGCAATAAAAGCTGTTCTTAGAGCCGCAGTGGTAGAGTGCACTACACCAGCATGAGCACCATAAAAGATCTTTTCCTAAGGGAAAAAGAAGCTGTACTAGTCTCCTCCAGTTCAAGTCACTACATGTTCATTCTAGGACTTTTAAAGGGCTCTTTAAATATTAGCAGAACAGCAAAATATATTGACAAATTTGCTATAAAAATGTAAAGAATGTGTAAAATCTTTACAAAGTGTCTACAGTACTAGAGTACATTATCTACAAAAGAGTTTTGAAATGATCAAATGATTGCCAGAAATTTCAATGAATCATATAAAATTTTAATTTTGCACATGAGATGGTAAATGTGTAAAGAAACAGCATGTTTGTAGGTACGTGAAAATTTCTGAAAACTCAAACATACATGCAAGTATCAATAAAGCTAGAAATATGATACAGGATCATTAAAAACACATTTTACTTAACTCATATTGCCTAAGAAAAACATCATCAAAAAAAGGTATTTCAACTTACTTCTTTGGAAGTTTCATTTTTTTCACTTTTTCTTCAGCATGTTCATCTGCAATTCCAACATGGCTGCCTAATGCTAGCAGGGTTCTAGAACACAGAAATAGGTGATAAATTACTGTCAGAATTACTATTCAGAGTTTTAAATTGATAAATAAATGACACTAAAAAAATAGATCTATAGGAATAACAACATAACTTGTATTATCATATGGAAAGATCAACACCTTTTTGTACATGTCGCACACTTATTGATGATGTTAAGAAAATATCACAAGATGTTCTTAAAGTATTTATGTACACTAAATGAGTGAAAAACTTAAAAAAAGAATTATCTTACAGTTTACCTATTTAATCTCTATGAGACATCAGTTCAAAGATTCCCTTCTCTTAACATATATTTATAGCAAAAATGAATTGTACAGAAATATTGGTCAAACATATTCTAAAGATACCTTAAATTGAGCAAAGAAAGCACCATAAAGTATCTTATGGGTGAAATATGCTATAGAAATGTATGCAAAGTATATTGATTCTGAGAAATCATTTTGACATGTTTTTTCATAATTTTTTAAAAAGTTATTCTTACTTTATTTTTCTTTCAGAATTTACAGATGTCTTCATAACAGCAGTAACTATTTCCTCTCCAGCTAAATCTCTGATACAATGTTGGAAGAAGTACATGTTCACATTTTTAGCATGAAGACAGTGAGTTTTGTTTTTTCTCCTCACAGTGAAACTCGTCTTAACTATTAACAATTTATGTGTGGTACCATTGCTTTATGCCAACATCCTTTTATGACATGTTTTTTACTTCAAAGATGATGAAAGTAGAAAAAGCAAAATCAGTCAGTTTTCATTTTCAGAATGTTTGCCTGTGAACAGGCTCAAACATATTAATAGTTTTTTGATTATCTCAAACCTCTTCCTCACAGCCCCATTATCTAACAGCATAAATCTTAAGTCTCATTCATCTCCAGGAGTTGATCTATTACTCATGAATTATTTGTTTTTGCATTTACTTTCAATATTGATTATCAAATTTTACTTCCTGTAACCCAGATACATTACTAAAATGTTGTCAAGAAAATGAAAATAAATCCTGGACAAGAGAAATAGGTCACTCTGGCTTTAAAAGGTGGCAAAGCTACAGTGTCCTCAGAATATCCTTCAGTCTTTACAATCTCTGGGAGAAAATGTAGGGCAAAGAAAAGGTAAAACAAAATGAAGACATAAATGTAAATGTAAAATGTCAATGTGAAAATATCACAGATCTTAGCCAAAAGGCTGAGAAGCGATATGTACAGGGAGACTGTAATTATGAAAAGCAAATCAGAGAATGGAAACCAATTTGCTACTCTCCCTCTTTGCTATCCATCTTTTTGAATGTAGTGAAACTTAACATCTTTTGAAAGTAGTGAAGCTTAACAGTTTTAATAACTCATTTTCAGTTTGGTACATTCTTTTTGTTGTTCTAGCCCATATTTCTGTTATCAAATATATAACAGAAGAAATCAGTTTTCATACACAAGATTTCTTATCTCCAAATTTGCCTCCCAGGACCTCTTAATTTTCTTACATTTTAATTTATCTCACATCTGAGAATGAAATATTACTGACTGAAGTTACTAAATATGGAGTCAGCATCTGAGGGTGATATATATGCCTTTGTTTGAAATGAATTATGCAAGAGAAATCAGAAGTGTAAACTTTGGTCTTAATTTTCCCACTATTTAAGAAACCTGGAAAACAGGGTTATGATTTGTTCTTTAATAAATACCACACACTCCACCTCTTGCTTTACTATATTATCCACTAGAATCAAAAGCTGGACCTCTTGCAATATTCCTCTAGACAGGTGAGTCATCACAGAATTACAGAATGGCCGAGGTCAGAAGACGCTTTTGGAGAGCATCTAGTCCAATTTCCTCCCCCTCAAGCAGGGTCACCTCAAGCACATCGCACAGAATTGCATCAAGATGGGTTTTGAGTGTCTCCAAAGAAGGAGAATCTACAACCTTGCTGAGCAACCTCTGCCAGTGCTCTGTCACGTTTTTTCTCGTGTCCACATGGAACTTCCTGTAGTTCAGTTTGTGCTCACTGCCTCTTGTTCTGTTTCTGGGCACCACTGAAAATAGTCTGGCCCCAACCTCCTAACACTTTCCCTTAGGATATTTATAGGATCTCCTTTCAGTCTTTTCTCCAGGCTTAACAGGCACAGCTCTCTCAGCCTTTCCTCCTAAGACAGATGCTTTCATCCCTTATTCTTCGTAGTCCTACATTGGACTCTTCTCCTGTAGCTCCATGTCTCCCTTGTATTGGGGAGTCCAGAACTGGACATAGTACTCCAAGCACCTCAGGATACCACTGACCTCCTTGGTCACAAGGGCACGTGTGGATGCATGGTCAGCATCTTGTCCTGCCCAGGTCCTTCTCCAAGGGGCTGCTTTCCAGCAGGTCAACCCCTAACATCATACACTTCAAGGAGATTCTTAAAGTATATTTTCAGCTTAGTCTACACGAGGTAAACCATACTACCCTCTAAACCCCAATTTACACCCTCTAAATCCCATTTTTTAGATTAGATGTTAGAAGTTAAATACCAGGAAATCAATCTACAATATTTTCCTTCTGCAATACACATTATCTGCTAATAAGAGTCCACACAGCTACATTTAATTGGCATAAGCCATATCCAAATCCTGTCTAGATCTCTCATCTATCACCAGCATAAGCAGGAGAACATGTTTAAGAGTAGAAAAAAAAAGATGGAGAAGATGGAGAAGCTGACTTTCATTAACTCTAATTTTCTTGTACTGTAAATAATCTTAAAAACAGGAATTTGAACCTTGTATTATCAAGACAGAGCAGTACAAATGAAAGTACAAATAAAATGGCTACTTGGGTCTTAGAATTAGGTTTTAATCACTTCTCCATTCACTTCTCAAGCAGATTCATCAATAGAAAAGGGAGAAAGAGCCCTGAAGAGCCCTGAAGTACTTAAGAGTTAGAGAAGAAAACTAGAAGCAGCTGAATAGAGCCTTCAGCGTAATATTGATACATATAATTATTCCATGCACAGCTTTGCAAATACATAGAAATGGAAGAGTCAGTCAGAAAAATAAACAAAATAGAATAAAAGACCAACCTCTGAAATGAACCTAAAAATGGACAGAAACAGTATCCATGTGCAAGCATATTTAAATCTTATGACATTTTCAGTGGTAACACTTTCCTGAATCTTGACATTTCATACAGTTTATCATTTATCACTAATATAGTGTTCAATCATGTTGAAAAATACAAGGAGTAATGAAAGAAATGTTGTGCCAGATAATATGACTTCGAACATCCTTGCTTTCTGCCTCTTTTATCTAATAGAGCTGGCGGCAAAATTGGCAAAAAGCCAACAGAGAAACCCAGTTACAGTAAGGAGTTATACTTGTCATCTTGCAACTACATCAAGAATGTAGTAAACAGTTCAACACAAATTGTAAAGAATTGAATATTTAGTATGTAGGCAATTAGAGGAAGATTTTTTTTTGTTTCCATCTTCTCCTCTTGTCCACTGAAGCAGACTTGTAATATCAAGAACTAGTCAAAGTAGTTTAATGTTCAAGTTATCGTTGCATTTATCAACCAAGATGGATTAACCCATTCATTTCTCACTTCAGAAATGAAATGAGTTTGACATTCTCATTCTAGTCCCCAAATACTTGATGATGCAAAATTAGAACTACATACTTAAAACAAGGAACAATAGAAGAACAAAATGGAAACTGAGCTCAGTAAGCATATAAACTTCAAAATTCAGAGAAAGACTTCATGCTTCGTGGCTTTCCAGAAAAGATGTAGTACGTCATCCTTTGTCAATATTGAGAACAGGGAAAAGTAACCATATTTTCAAAAGAGTGACAGGAGAACCACATACACTTCTGGGGCACAGCACACACCGGATTAAGAAAAAATTTTTAGCATGTTGGCAATGCAATGCTACATATGGAAGAAATTATTTAAGATTGCCATCAAATTAGCAGCAGAGTAAGAACAGACCTTGTAAGAACTAGTACTGGTGACACAGAAATAGCAGCAAAAGGCCCTGAGGCAAAGCCCATTATTAACCACATACAAAAAAAAAAAGTGTTCTTTGTCAAAG
>VZSG01000541.1:541828-552564 GCA_013398315.1 Nothoprocta pentlandii | reverse complement strand
ATAGCGAGGAGGATGAAGGTAGGCTGAAGGCAGCCCCCTGCACACTCTCCCCTAAGTGATAGGAGGCTGAGGCTGCCTTCTGGAGAAGGCACCAGCTGAGGCCGGGAGCTGAGGTATAAGGTTAAGTGATGAGAATTCAAGCAATTTAACTGCTGGCACACCATATTGCCCCCAAAGACAATAGCTATTCCAGCAAGGAATCCTCAAGAGGAAGGGAAGAGGAAAGGTTTCTGACTGCCACCTTTGTGCTTCACCATTTTACCTTCCATTAGCTGACAGAAACGTTGATGGTTTCGATTTCTCAGCCATCCTGGGCGGTCAGACCCCTTTGCTCTTCTTGCCTGCCCTGATGTCCCCCAAGCCACCATACCGTTTGTACTCCCCACACATCACAGCCCCTGCTCATTTGGCTCATGGAAGTCTCTTATTTTACCCGTGGAAGTCCATCATTTTGCCCATGGAAGTTTCTCATGCCATCTTTTGCAAGTCCTTTTTGAACTGTATTTTTATATACAAATAGGCAACCCAGAGGGGAAGAGAGGTAAACCGAAAGCAGAATGCAACTTGATGGAAATCAAACGAGCAAATTAGTGACCCCCTGCCTGGCAAAGACACGGAATGGCTAAATCCCGAGGGCTGCACACGATGTTGCCGGCTTTGGGAACTTGGTTGTCTCTGCTGGCAATCATTAGTGTTGTTGTGTACAACTGACCCTCTAAAAATAGCCGTGTTCAACTTAGAGCTGCAAAAATCTGCATGCAATGCCTCTGTGGTGTCCTGCCTCATCAGTCCCTATGCGCATCAAAGAGGGATTTTGTCTCACTCCTCCTAAAATATTTTACCTGTCTTCATCAGCATAGGCAATCTACTCAGTTACCATCTTGAAGTAGGTTAGTTTAGGAGGAGAAGCCAGATGCCTTTGTCAATGCAGACTTTAGTTTAATTAAACCTAAGTGTTAAAAATAGAAATGGCCAGATATTTGTATCACAAGTCCTTACTCAAAAACTTGCAGCATTCATAGTTCTGCTTACTGCAGACATTTCCAGTACATTTCAAACATTATTTGAGGCTATGCCATTGCTTCTCAGAAGTGTTCAGCAATAAATGTTAAATGCATTCCTGACCAGAACATTTGAAGATAACTCTTTGGGGTCAGTCAAGTATAAGTCACAAAAGCCAATTAAATGCAGGAAGAGGTACTTACACATATTGCTAAAGGGTGTTTGAGAGGGAAAATAGACCAATGCGAAACTAAAACCAGCCACTGATTCTTATGTAATGTTACCTAGTGGTCATTTCTTCCAAGAAAACATTAGAGCTGTCCCTTTCTGCTTCATAAATGGCCTTATTGGAAGGACACTTTACAGCCACTGCGAGATTTTTAAGCACTGCTCATTATCACTGCTGTAAACTTGACTGAAAGGATCAGCCTTAACTTTCTCCCATGGCAGCACAAATGGTATTGCCAGAGACCTGTGAGCAGTGCTATGACAAATACAACACCTTGCTAATCTTGGGTTTTTTTTTTTTTTTCTAATACAGACTACACTGAAAACCAACCACTACTTGTAGCAAGTGCACATCAGTACTCCAAAATGCAGCCACAGCAATTAAAACAACTACCAGGGTTTCTGCACACAGAGCAATTTCCAGGCACTCGGATGAATGCTGCTGATGTGCACTTTGAAAAGCTGAGTCCTTCCTAGAAGGGGACTTCCAAGAAAGCTTTGTGGATGCTTTTCTTTTTTCTTTTTACTTTTTTCTTTTTTTTTCTTACTTGAAGCACTCCCTCGTTCTGAAGAAGTTCTCAGGAAGTTCCCCATTTTCCTGGCTTCTGCAATTCAATTTTCAGTTCGCATGCAGGTGCTAGACTTGCAAACTTTTAGTAAGCTGTATTTGATCCTACGATGTGTGAGGAAAAAACAAACTACAAGGCTTTGCACAGTAAGTAGTGCACCATCATTTTCTCTACCAGGCTGAAAGCTAAACTTGCACTGTCTCTCTTCTCAGCTCTTTTGTGTTTGCTTTCCACAACTGCTCAAATATGCAGAAAAATTGTGGCCATATCTTCAAATTTAAGACATTGCTTGTTTTATTACATAACCTGCAGCCTCTATTCTTTTGAATATAAGCAAGGAAATGTGATGCATGAGAAAGAAATTTCCGCATGTGACACATTTATTTCATCACTGCTGGCCAGTTCCGTCAGGCAGGGGCTGGAAGAAGCACCAGAGCTTCGCAGCCTTCCTCCCACCTCAAGGGCTTCTGGAGCGAGCCCTAGGGGCCTTCTCTTGCTCTGCTGAAATCCTAGGTGGGATTTGCAGCTCTGGAGAGAAATGAGGAGAACAGGCTCCTCTGCTTGAGAGATTTGGATGCTGCCTGATCCTGCCCTGCCATGGCTGTCTGAGCCCTAGGGAACTGGTCAGATTGAACCATAGAATTGCAAATGATGAGGGGAAGCAGAGTGAATACCCAGTCTTCCTAAAGAGTGACTTTTGTGGGATTGAATCAGAACTTTCTTTGCTAAGAATTGTTTCATTTGCTCAAATCAACATGTTGTACATGCATAAATCATCACTGAATACCCAAAGTCTACATTTCTCAACAAGTTTTATGCAGAGCATCTGCACTGTCATTGAAATACAGAAAAAAAAATGTCGTGTTTGAGATATGTTTACAGATGTTAGCTAGAATTACTTATAGAATAATTCCTTGCAATATAAAAATGATTTTAGCACAAATAGGTACCATGGGCTATGTAGCAGCTGCCTGGGGCATCAGGGGTATATTGGCCGACCACAAGGCAGGTCGACAGCAGGCAACACTGAATGATCTGGCGTTAATTCTAAATTCTAACATTTATCTATTTTGATTGGTAGAATGGCCATGCCTGTGAGAATGTGGCCAAAATACTATCAACATCTAATAGGAAGAAGTTTGCACTTTCGCAATCAAGTGAAGAAATTACTTTGTGAAGATCAGGAAGGATAATTATCATAGAGCTTACTTAGCAGTGCTCAGAAGTCCTTCAGTTGCCCATGGAGAACTGGTGATGGGGTGTCAAGTAAAAGGAAGTGATTATGAAAATAATCCTATTGAAGTTTCTGAGAACAAGATTATTGAAAAAAAATGTGTTGCTAAGAAATATGGAAATACAAAAAGCAAGGTTGCTGTTGCAGAAGCAATAAAAATGTGCAAATTTACCATACCCAGTAATTGCTATGGTTCTCAATCATAACAGCATATTAAGTCATTAAATCTTTGTAAGGTCATTCATAGTTAAAATGAAATTTATTGTTAGGAAAAAATAGTGTATTGTCAACATGGAAGCTACTCTTTTAATTGATAAAACAAGAAAACGGCCGGCTGAGAACATTTTTTTATAACAATTTCAAATGATGGAAATACCAAAATGCTGCTGAAAGTTTTAATTGCTAAACATTACTCCTTGGTTTGATTTCTTTAATTCAGCAATGACAACAGTATCACAAATATTTGAAATGGGAACTTCAATTAAATTGATTAAACTTTGACAATGCATCACCTAACGCATCACCTAATGATAATATTAGTGTTAATTTGGGGCAACTTGTCCACAGATTGACCCCAAATGAAAACTGAGTATTTCCTTTAGTACGTTAATCGCTTCATATCATCTGTATCTCAATAAAGAATGCCAGAAAGAAATTGTAAATTGATCCTGGATGTTGCAATCAAATTCCCTTACCTGCCAAGGAAATTTTAAAATAATCCAAAATATTTCAGCTGCTACCTAGATTACATGTAAATATTAAGCATATTTACAAAGACAGATTATTTCTTTAGCCAGCAGTTGAAAACCATCAGCATGTTTCCAGCTAATAGCTATTTATTTTTGAACATCAGGTGATACCAGAAGAGTTGCAATACTTAATTTCTTAAATATTGTAGATATTGAAATGATATAGAAACAAATTAAATGGCTGACTACAATTTGTATTTCACACCTACTTCAGGTATCTGAAGCAGTGTATAATGGTCCTTGCTCTTTCAGTTGCTGCAAACTGTGGTATCTATGAAATCTATTACTACTGAGGGCTGCAGTGAGAAAAAAAAATGTAAAGTGTGGATGGATTAACCCAGATTACAGGCACCAACTAAACATTGGCTCTGTTAAAGCTTAATTTCCAGTTAAAGTTGATTTCAAATGTGTGTATGCAGTTGACATTTGCATTTTATACTTGAGGTCAGCAGAGGTACCTGGGCAGGAGAACCCATGCTTTCCATGGATAACCTTGTTTCTGTGGAACAGCCAGGGAACAGTTCCTTGTCTCTTATTTTCTGTGGATGCCCCTTGCTTGCAACGCAGGCAGATGCTCGGGAAGAAGCGGGAGGCGACGGCAATGAGAGACAGGGACGGGAGGATTTGGAGACACCATCGAGGCCAACACGAGCTGGACACAGGACCAGGCTGCCTCTCCTGCTGCCCAGCCCAACAAAGATGACTTCTTGTTTCTCCTTCAAGCTAAGTAAGGAGTAAACACCAAGAGAGTTACCGGGATGAACCGGGAGTGTGTAACACTGCCGAGTTCAGCGCGCTTAAGTCAGGAGCAGGCAGAAATGGAACTTGCTGAGCTGAGCTGAACTCAGTGCCCTTGCACGTATGCATTATGAAATAGTATTTATTCACAGAAACTTAGATTAGCTATAGAAACTCAGATTGTCCCTGGAAAACTCCTGCTTTATTCCATATAAAGAATGGATGGCCCTATTAGGCCATTCCCTAAAAACCTAGGGGAGGTTTTTTTATCTTTCTTTTTATGTCAGACTGTGTTGTTACTTGAAGGATTTTTTCCCTTTTTGTTTTATTTGTAGAGAAAACCTGTATTACAGCAGTCCCACAGAGACAATGTGATACATTAAGTGACACAGACAACGTTCTCCACTTCTAAGTCTATATGTTTACCTGCAGGGATTGTATTTAAAACATTGTGAAGATGGCTACTTATGGAATAGGCACTCCCCAGCAGAAGGGTTGCCTGCACTTTTCACAACCAGGACTGAACAGAAAATCCTGCTGTATAGCTAGAGATCAATCCGAGTAAACCCTGTCCCTAAGCTGTAGATGCTGGAGCAGACAGATTTGCTAGGCACGATACCATTGCAAATTCACTGGGACAAAAAGAGGAAAGGATGGGAGAAATAAGAGGAAGTTAAGCCCATCTCCTCTGTCATCTCCTCATGAGAAATTCATACTTTGATTGTAAGCATTGCAAGCAGCCAGGAAAATATCACCAGCACGAATGGTGCTTTCAGCACACTGCTCACGATCAATCGATTCAGCTATGGGAAAACAAATAAACAAAAGACCTTTTGTAAACTACTTGATTTTGTCTATTGAAACAACATGTTTATCAAGTTGCAGCCTGCCCTAAGAGAGATCCCTCAAGCAATTAGCCACGGGGAGCTTCTCTTGTTTGCTCAGTTCCACACGGTAGCGAGACTGCTCCGTGATAGCCATTGACCTTCACAAGGACATTCCTGCACTGGCCTAGAAAGGCTTCCTAACAGCAGCATTTGTGTACAGCTTCTGTATCGCTTCTGAGCCATTCCCATATCACTCCTCCTTCCCTGCTGCTCTCAGCGTTGCCTCCTACAGCCTCGAGCCTCCCTTTCCGACACGGCTGGAGGAGGGCAGCTGAGGGCAAAGCCTTTTCTGCAGAGATTCCCATGACTAATGTTGATTCTCCAGGCGGCTGCGCTAGGATGCATGAGGCTTCGCAGCTCCTTTTTCTACTTGCTCATATCAGTGTGCATGGGCTCCTGGGGTGACCAGTCACACGGAGATTAATCAAAATACTGGCACTGGCAAGACTGCACGTGGGTTTGTATCTTGTCTTACCAGCTAGTAACCTTCATGGATGCAAAGCTGTGAAACCTCCAGGGAAGAGATGAAATTATTATATATTTTTTAAATATGATTCTGTCCTTGCTGTACTGTCTGCTCTAAAGTTCAGCCCTAGCTGCTGGAACAATCCACGTGCACAGGTTTGATCAGGCCCGCAGACCATAATCGGTTATGTAAGCATGACGCAATTTTCTGGGGCAAAAATATAGAGCAAGTTCAGCATCTCATTATGCAGCCAGAGCCTTGAACAAAATGCAGGCTGAAGGTTGACTAAATGTGGTGCCTTGTTGGTTAGAACAGGACCCAAGGGCGTTTGGATGTGATGGTGGTGGTTGCTTCGTCCTGGAGCGTGCTGTGGCTAACTTAGAGGTGAGGCAGACAGTGATTTAAACAGAAAAGAACATGTCTTCACTTTTTACTGGATACTTTTGTGCTGCCAAAACTGCTTAATATCTAAATAGTTTGCCCAAGTATGAAATACCTTTTTTTTTCCTGAGCATAGGAAAGTGGCTGAAGCCAAATCAATGTAGAGTAGAGCTCCAACAAGCATAGTACACTGATATTGGGTAGGAGTTTCATGGCTATTTAGGGTATTATAATATCCAGCTCCTAGCAAGGATGACTTTTGTTGCTGTTGCTGTATTTCCTCCTGGTAAAAAGGTAGTAACATTTTCTGGAGATTTTGCCAAGAGCTCTTCTGCTCTTTTGTTACATGCCGGCTGGACTACTCTAACATGCTCTGCCAGCCTTAATACTGGTAGAACCCAATATTAAAAGACCAGATTTGTAACAGTCACATATTCTCTGAGCCCTGACAATTTCAAGTTTTATTTCAAAAATCTATTTTTAATCCAAGTTCCATTTTTCAGACAGTTAAATGTGGAAAACTGTTATCCTTCTTAGCCAAGAGATAATTTTGCCTGTTTACCTTTCCACTGTCTAAAAGAATGTTAAAGTTCTATTTTACTAAATGAATTCACAGTGTCTCCCAATAAACCCAAAGTGATTTCCACACTGACTCCTTAGATGTTCTCAAGACACATATGATTTGGTGCGCTACCTATAAAACATCTTTGCACTGTGTTTTATTAACCAGGAAGGACTTGGTGACCTCTTGCCATGCAGGAATCACTAATCTTTTAATATAAATCTTCCTCACAGGTGGTTTTCTGTCTGTGCTGTGTGTGGTATCTCAGGGGGGATCGTGATCTCACCACCTTGGGGCTCTTTCCAAGAGACAAGATGCCCCCGTAGCTCCGTGAGAGCAGTTCATCCCAGGTGGCATCACCCAATCCCACCACCCTGCCAACACAGAGGCCCTACATCAAAGATACCCTCGTCAAGGGGGCTCATCACCTTCTCCTCTGTTCAGGAGGAAACCTGTGGGTTTGTTTCCTACAGACCAGGAAGGAGAGTCGCAACTTTCCTGATCCCAAGCATGGTTAGAATGCCCCAGCAGTCACTGGCTCCTGCCAGAAATCGTTCTCTGGGATTCCTCTCATGAGAGCTGGTGAGAACAATTCAGAGCAGCTCCTTCCAAGCAGACCTGTAGCACATACTCAGCGCGACCATACGGGGCTAGCTGGAAGCATCCACGGTAGGTCTGAACCCTACCCGAAGCTCAGCGTTTCCCTCGAAACCTTCAGGGGTTGCATACAGCCTCTTTGCCAGCTCAGCTGCATGAACGTTTATCTAAACAGGGGCTTTTACTGCTCCTGGGTAGCTGGTGGTTTTAAAATATTATCGAGATTTGGGAACATACATTTGTTAGTCTTTCTGGAACAGGCTTAGAGGTGTTTCTCAACAAACAGACTCTGTTGCTGTCTTAAAAATTGTGGGCATTATATCTGCAGACACATTATCTCTTTCTTGGTTTGGTTCCACAGCGCTTGGCCCTAATAATTTCTTTGCTTTGACCTCCCTGCAGCCAGTGAAAAGAACCTTGGGCAAATAAACTGACACTTTCATAATACACAAAATAAAGTGTTATTTCTTTCATTCTCCAAAGGACAAACAAGCCTTATGGCTCCCAGAAGCAGCAGAAGAAATTGTCTCCAAGCACAAATGTTACCGAAAGGCTCGTCCTGACAGCGGTGCGCAGGGTAGCGTGTGAGAAGCAGGCCCCCAAAGCATCCCTCACTAAAACACAAGGCATAAAACAAGCCAAGATGTGAGTGCCTCAGCCCCTGCAACACTTGTCTGCTGTGTTTATCTGCCTTCACAGTGAACAGATCGAAATGCCTACCCTTAAAGGGAAGTTGCTATTTTAAGTACTTAATTTGGCAGCAGAAGGATGGGAATTTCTACCAAACATGTTCGCTGTAATGCAAAAGCTTCAGAAAGATGGATGCAAAAGAAAAGAAAAGAGTTCATTTCCCTTGTGCCAAGTGATAGCCAGGAAAAGACTGTTAGCCTTGCATGTCGTGACACTCTGCCGCCTGTCCTTGTCACTGGCAGCAGCTCCTTTTCCAGTGAGGCATCAAAAGCAAATGGTGCTGTTTCCTGTAGGTAGCATGTAGCTCTCCGACTGGAGCCTTTATGCCATTGTTTCTTTTGGATGCCTTTAATCTGAACAGAGTAAAAACTGGTATGATAGGATCTGCCCAGAAGAGAGCGGTATCGATGCCCTACAAAGGATGACCAAGGTGTTACCCATTTCCTTCTACTCGACTGATCTATATTACGAGACTAACTTACGTCATTTACACTATTTATATATATGAAGATGGCATCATTGTTACAAGTCAGCAGTGAAATGCAGTAATTGGTTCTATTCTAGTAATTGATTAGCATTCTAATCTCCTCAGCAGGGGTTAAGTCGAGTTTCTTAACAGGAGTCCTTTTGTGAACCAGGCATACATCTGAGTGAATCAAGAACGTTATTATGCTTGCATTAAAGCAGCAGAAACTGTATAAAACACTGCTGACAGTATTAAAAAAAACACACCACGATATACACAAGGCTCCACTTGATGCACTGCAGATGTACCTCTAATTAACCATGGAAACAAACCGCAGCCTGTAGGAACATTTAAGGGAACCACTTCAAAAGGAAAAGGCACGACAGATGCTGCCCCTGTCGGACGAAGCCCAGCCCGGTTCCTAAGGTGCCTGTGGCCGCAGGGTTTGGGGGAGCGGGGGGCACTCTGCCTGGCGGAGGCTTCGCGCTTTGCATCCATGGGGCAGAATCTCGGCCTCCCGCTCCTCCCAGTTCCGTGGGGCAGCATCTTGGTCTTCCGCTCCTCCTGCCTCTGTGGGGCAGCATCTCGGCCTCCCATCCTCCCACTCCTGGCTTCGTGGGGCAGCATCTTGGCCTCCTGTTCTTCCCGGCTCCACGGGGCAGCACCTCAGCCTCCTACCCTCCCACTCCTGCCTCCACGGGGGAGCATCTCGGCCTCCCGCCCTCCCACTGCCGGCTCCGCAGGGACGGCCTTGCCCCGGTGCCGGGGGCAGAGCAGCGGGCAGGGCGCAGCTCTGCCCACGCGGGGCTGGCAGGAGGCCAGCGCGCAGCTTGGCCGCGGCGCCCGCTCCTCCCCGAGGGCTCCTGGAGGCATCGGCAGCCCCAGCAGGGCTCCGCGCGCTCCGTCCCCTCCGCCACAAGAGCGGGACCACCAGGCCGGAGCGCGGCCGCGCGACGCGGCGCCTCCCCAGGCGGCCGGCGCGGCTGAACTAGCAGCGCTTTCACATCCCCATGGCGGCATTTAAAGGGAATACAAATACACAAATCCTCTCCCTCTTTTTTTTTTTTTTTTTTTTCCCTTCTGCTTTTGGAGCTGAACCATATCCACATTTCTGTGTGGGAGCCTGTCTTTGATCCCATTTACAGGAGGCAGCTATCTTGAGGAGTGTGCTGGGAAGCAACAACTGTTGAGCTCCCTGGTGAAATCCCATCTGTTGTCTTCAGCAGCTCTTACTTTGGCGGCTGAACTAGATAATGTTTCTCTGGCAGCAGCTGTAATTTTCCAAGTGTTTGCCTGGTGCAAAGTCAGAACTTGATTAGAAAGGGACAAGCAGGAATATTATTCCGCTCTCTCCCTCCTGTTTTGCAGGGTGTTATGAACTATGTTGCTAGCGGTCAGATAGTGCAGAGTCTCTAAGTTTGGGGTTTTGTTCTGTGCTCAGACCATGAAGGGCAGCGTGTTAATGTTAGTGGCGGGTTCGGAAACAGGGAAGCTTTTCTGGGTGCTGTTATTACTCCATACGCCTTTGGCACGCTGCACTATGTTAGCGTATGGTGGAAGCTACGCCAACAGAAGCTGATGATAACATCTCAATATAATAGAGTGTTAACCTGGCTTCCAATAAATTACTTACAAGAAAGTATATTAAATGAAAATGGAAGTATGTATTGGAGTTTTGGGGATTCGGGGGGAAAACAAACCAAGAAACCAACCCTGAAAACTAACATAACCTGCCTCTTCTCAGTGGTTAAGAGGAAGTTCCTTCAGGTCGAACGAAACCACTTGGAGTTATTCTCACTTAATGGGTTTTTCTGAAGCAATTCCCTGGCAGTAACCTTTTTGAGACACAATACAAAGTACTCCTCTCTAAAGTAGTGTCAGATCAAGGCTTCCTTGTTGTCATCACATGCGATTGTGTGTGTGACAAGATGGGAGGACCAATTTTTAATCAGGCGCCTGCTGCAGACCTCAGTCCTCGCTGAGGAAACACTTGTTAACATCAACTGCAGCGGAGGCACTACCCCTGCTCTACGGGAAGCGCACGAGTGGGGTCTGCATGAGCAGGGACTAATTTGGACATCTTCATTTTAGAGTTGAGGGGAGATGCCTGAAGATTTGGTACTTCAGCGCAGAAGCTACATTATTATTATTATTTATTTTGAAGTCA
>VZSG01000541.1:504185-525605 GCA_013398315.1 Nothoprocta pentlandii | reverse complement strand
TGCGGGCGCCGGGCCCTGCCGTGTCGCGCGGCCGCGGCTGCCGGCCCCAGCGTGAGCAGCGGAACGCCGAGCCCCGGGAGGCTTTGCCGGGGAGGCCGCCTGTGGTGCTTGCCGTGCCCAGTGCCTCGTAGCCCCGGTCACGGTGGAGGTGACAGGAAGGCAGAGCCACCTCGAGAGGCCGGGCGGCCTGCAGGGCGCCTCCCGGCAGCCTCTGCCACAGCCACAGCTCCATCACCAGGAATGAAACGTCGAGGAAGGTGCCATGTCCCCACAGTGTGGTCCTGCGGGGCCTGCTGTGGCGGGCGGGCAGGTAGAAGGTGCTGGAGGCAGGACGTGAGGCTCTGGGTTAGAGAGGAGCTTGCAGCTTCCCCTGTCTCCCCAGGGCAGGGGGTTGTGGCAGCATCCGTCTTGCACCGGCCCTTGCTGGCAGCCCAACCTTTGGGGACGCTGCGGAGCCGGCACCTTAGGCAGTGCCAGGGGGACAGAGCTCGGGAGAGGGCAGGGAGAGACCAGAGAAAGGCATGAAACCAAAGGAGCTGGTGTGACCGATGTCGTCTGTGCGATAGCCTGTATACATGTACAGGTAACTCTCTCCTAGCTGGGAGGGCAGCTTGCATGTTCTGCATCGTGCTGCGGCCGGTGCTTGTTCACACGTCAGCTTGGTCACGATGGGGCAAAATAATCTTCAGGAACTCCCTGAGGAAGCCGAGGAGAGCAAAGCGGGTAAAGCGGCAGCCCTGCCCTCCCTCTGCAGGGCCGCGGCGGCCGTGAGAAACCAGAGCGCTTCCCGGGGAGCTCTCCGGGCAGCGTGTTACAGGGAATAGCCACAGGCAGCTCTGCGTGGGACCGCTCTGGTCGGGGGCCTCCGTACAGCTTGGGCAAGTTGTACCACTGGGATTTGACTGGGTAGGACTTGGCCACTTTTCACACTTTTTGCAGCTTTTAAAAATTACTTTTCCTGGCTGTTTCCCTGCCATCTTTACACTGGAAGGTGGAGACTGCAGTGGCCAGAGACCTTAGCAAGTGGAGTGCTGCAGGTGCTAAGGGAAAACAGTGCTGTGTGAGCCACCCTGTGATGAGCTGAGCAGCAGCAGCTCATAAAACCTGTAACCTTTTGCTAAGAGGCCCTTGGAAGGGGCCTTCTGCTGCTGCAGCTGCACCCTCCACCAGCAAGTGTGCAGTGTTTGTCATGCACACGGGAGACACCTGTGCTGTGGTGCTGGTCAAACGAGTCACCTGTTGCATCAGGAGAAGGCTTTGGAATTAAATAAAATTACCACTGTCCTGAATTTTATTTTATCTCCCTGAGCTTTGTTAATAGTTTCTGCTAGCTGTCATCCTGCAGGTTTTACAGCTTGACTCAATCAGTGGCTCTTGATGACTGGTTTTCACTTGAAATACCCTCTTGTAGGTATCAGTTCCTTTTGGTATTACAAACTTTGGGGACAGGTAATACTTCAGAGGGCTAACCCAAAGGAACAGAAACACTCAGCTTATAACTCTTTACCTGTTTGCATCTTAAAACTTTTTCTATTTCAGGGCATGAATTTCATAGCTGGATACTTGATTCTTATTACAAAGAACGAAGAGGAATCCTTTTGGTTGTTGGATGCTCTTCTTGGAAGAATATTGCCTGGTATGCTAAAAATTTACCCAGTTATGTTTGTACATAGGAGCTTGGCTTTTATTTTTTCTTTACATTTGTCTTTTTATTTTTTATTTATTTATTAGCTTTTAGTTTAGGTGATAAAATGGACTTTCATGGGATGAATAATTTCTATGGATCTGTATTTAAGCTGGCTTGTTTTATAATCAGATTTTGTCCTTGATTCAGTGGTTTGTAAAGATGTTGGTAGGTGGCTCATTTCTCCCTCCCTCCCTAGCTGCAGCTGCTGGGTAAGTTTCTTCCTGTGCCAGTATCTTGCTGGGGAACAGGCCTGGGGAAGGTGTCTCAGATCTGGCACTTCTGCTCCAGGAGTGTAGGACGCCGGTGAAACAGGGATCCCAGAGCAGGACAAAGGTGGGAGGCGTGCCACAGCTCAAGCACTGACCCGAACGAGTGGCTTTTCCTTGGAGGCAAAGGGCAAGGCAGTGCTAGCAGCTCCAGCTCTGCGTGGGGACCTTGCACGCTGAACCCAGCGTGATTTTGCAGCATGGCAAACAAACCTGAGAATCCCTGTCTGTGTCCACGTGTGAAGGTTTTGTCCAAGCTCTGTTGTTATTAGTGGTGGCCTAGACAGACTGGTAAATATAGTTTAGAGGGCAATTCTGCCCCCACCAAGGTAGACAGCATCTACATCTGCTTCATTCAGTAGCACTCCATGCTCCCGTGCCTGGATCTCTGGGTACACAAGGGGAGCTCATAAACTGAGCTCTGTCCTGTGTGTGAGCTGATTCTCACCACCTGTGTGAAATAATTCAAAACGAGAAGCAGACCTGAGGCACAGCTGTTCTACACACCTCTAAATATCCGTGGAGATGTCCTGACCTAGGATTTGCAGAGGACGAATGGGTTATTGTGACTTCCTCTGAGTACTGTAAAGGACTGACTGTGGTTACAAACTCAAGGTAGAACCATACTCAAAGTGGAAGACTAATTTTTGTATGAAGAACCTTTGAAAATCCTGATTGGCCTACTTGTGCTTTTTGAACAGTTTTTATGTTTGTTTGTTTGTTTGTTTTAATTTTTTTTTTTTTTTGGTTGGTTTGGTTTTTTTGGCAAGCAGTTGGAGTCTGAACACAGTATTACAACCTCGACAAAGAGGCTTGTCAAAAGCCTCCACACTGATGCTTGCCTTTCTGTTTCTTTCTGTTCTTGCTTGAGAACAAGAGAGAGACTTTGAGAAAGAAGAGAAAACTCACTGAAGGAATTTTCTGATGCTTTTGAAGGACTGAGAAATTTGTGTTTACACTAAACACATCATGCAAGAACTCATTTCTTCATTGTGTATGAACAGAATGGTTCCACGTAGATCACAAATTGCAAAAGTAGAGGCAGGCAGGGAACAATATAACACATTGATCTGCAAACATTTAAGATTTTATGGCTTTGAAGTTTACTTTTGAACTACAAAAAAATAGCTTGAAGAATTGAACTTTGTCTGTTGCTTTTATTCAGCCTTGAGAGCCCCAAGCTGTGCAAACAGGTAGGAAGGAGAGTGAAGGCTGCTGTGTGACCTGTCACAGGCTGAAATCAGTGGGTGTCTTTGCGTTGACATCACTGTGGGGGGGATAAGACCCCCAGTGAAAGGCAAGTTTGATCACAAAATGATGCATGGCAACTTTTGCTGTTCATCTTGATAATCTTATATTTTATCTGGGGCAAGGCAGTAGTTTCAGAAATGCTTATTTGCTATTTTTGGCAAGGGCTTACTTTAATTAGGTTGTCATGATTTCCTATCCTGCTCGTACCCATTGCTGATATCTAAATGACAGAAATTGCTCTGATTTTTCCCCTCTTATTTGTTGCCTCTCTCTTACACATTGATGATGAGAAGAAACTCATATTACAAAAAGTAATTGCTGTGGATGATGTGCATCTGTTTCAATTTTACTTCTATATATGTTATATAAATATATTTATAGCTTCTATATAGTTATATTTTTACTACCCGGCAGCAAGGATCTTGTTACAGACTTTACTCTGGATTCAGCACATCCAGCAAGGGCACTGAGCTGAAGTGCTGCAGCTAGAAGCCTGGATGACTAAGTTTCATTTATAGGCGGTGGGGAATGAGATATCTGATCAGAAAATGTCTTTTGGGTCTGTCCCTTTCCCTTCACAATCCCTTCACAAAAATACTTGCATTGAGTAATGCAAGGCTTCATTATCAGAAAACTTGTTGCTGCTGTTGTTTTCCTCAAGATTTTTTGATAATTCTTTATCATTATGGTGGTGATTCTTTCTTTCTTGTAATTCTTACTTCTAGATGATGCTTTAATAGCTCACTTATAAAACCCTCAGCATGATGGATAAAATAATTGGCATAACTTTAGCCAAGTAAAGTGCACGGGACGCTCTGCAGAGGTGTGAGTAGCAGTCACACTTCACGTTGTTGCCAACAGTTTGTTTAGCCAGCAGTTTTTTGAGTTTTTCTTCAGTTTCATTCCTGATATTCTGCCCTTGATGCGTTTGCATTTCGATCTGTGTGTTTTCTCCTTTCATCCCAATGGATCTGCCTCCAAGACATGCCCGCTTTTTGGAGCGTGTCCTGTCGCTGACGCTTAAATCCATTGTAAATTAGGATAATGTAGTAGAGAGGAGTAGAGAACAGTGCCATGGCGTCCCTAGGAACACTTTCTTCCTCGGCCCACCCACTAAATAGTTGTTGCACCCAAAGGGGCTAGCGCAGGTGCTGCTACAGGCCGGGTGTTGGTGTATGGAGGGGGTAGGGATGGGTGTTGGTGTATGGAAAGGGGTGTTGGTGGGTGTTGGTGTGTGGGGGGGGGTGTTGGTGTGTGGAGGGGGATGTTGGTGGGTGTTGGTGTGTGGAGGGGGATGCTGGTGTGTGGAGGGGGATGCTGGTGTGTGGAGGGGGATGCTGGTGGGTGTTGGTGGTGTGTGGGGGGGGATGTTGGTGTGTTTGTGTCCCCACTGAGCGCAGCGGAGCCGGCCGGACTGATGCGTCTCCGCAGGACAGTCCACGGGCTGCTGCCTGTTGCGGGTGTCAGCCGCTCAGCAAGGGCTGCAGAAGGATTGGCTTCTTATCTCATTGAAACACAGCAAGGGGCAGAGACTTGTTTGCTCGGCTGCAGGGCTGCGTGTCACCAGGAGCTCTCTGTTCCCAGGCTCACGCAGAGCAGGTGACGGCGCAGCCGGTGCCGCTCCGAGCCACCGAAACGGCCTAAACTCAGACTGCACACGAGTGGGTCTTTGCAGCTTCTGTGCAGTGTTTTGCATAGCACTGACATCTGCTTGTTCTGTTAAGAAACACTGGAGTGTTTCTTTCTCATCAGGTGGGAGGTGGTTTTTAGCTCAGGTACTTTGGCATATAGTTTAAGGGGTGTATTTGCCGTGGTTTGCATATTTGTGATTAAATGCTGAGTTCAAGAGAAGTGGGGTTTGAGGGCCAATATGAATTCACATTAGCATTGCAGGGATGCCTGAATGCAACAGGATAAATCCCATCTCCTCCCGGCAGGAGCTCTCGGGGTGAGAGCAGCGGGGTTTTTGGAGCTGCAGTCGGATCAGTTACTGGGATTGCTCTTACTGAAAGCCCCGCGCAGAGGCTGGCTTGTCCAGGGGCTAACAGTGACCGTCCAGTTCCTGAACCAGCCTGTTCATGGCCACTTTTACATCCTTTATTCTGGAGCCATCATTATCCTTCTGCAAAACGTCTCCCTTTTATTTACCCGTCACGTATTTTTAGGGTCTGGACGCATCATTTCTCAGTCTTTTTATATTCCTAGGCTGCTTCAGTCAAACTGTTTTCTTGTATTTAGGTCTGTGTTCCTTTTTTTAGCCTAGTAATTATTTTGTGTGCTTGTTCCCATTTGAATTGATGTTTTTTTGACCATGTGATCCAAATATCCTTTTTTTCCCCCTCCCTGCTGTGCCTTGCACAGTGTCATTATTTCTCTCAGGCCAGTGTTTTATTTGAGACCGAAATGCTTTATTGCTGGTGACCCTCTGCTTTGGCTCAGTGACCTCAGTACATGCATTGCTCCTCTGCATGCAATACATTGGTTCCCTGGCATTGCTCACAAATTGTTTTTTCCCCACCATTTACAGGAACTCCTAGCACCTTGTGGCTGAACTCTATTTGCACGTTCTTGCCCTCCTCTTTTTCAGTCTCTCTCGTACTGCAGCCCTCCAGGTAGTCCAGCCCTTTGGCTGTGTCACATCCTTGTCCTCTACGGCAGGACCCTTCCGCATTAACAAAATCAGCTCTTCCTTTTTGTATCCAAGGTTGTTAATAAAAACTATATATTAAGTTGAGCCTACGAGTGTTCCTCTACAGTCAGTCTCCCAATCTTCCTTCAGCCTGTTATTTTTCTACTTCTTTTTTTTTTAGCCTTATGTACTGCCTTGTTTATCAGTAATTAAAAATAAAAACAAGAGTTTTGAATGATGGAACTGTCACAAACAGCAGGGTAGGTTAAGATGGACTAACGGGCATTATCCGCAAGGGCAAAAGGTGCAGTGCAAGATACCACTTTGGTATGTAGCTAACTCCCAGTCAAGACAAATTTCTGCATATTCAGATAATCTGTAACTAACACGTTTCTGGTTTCGAGCTCTCAGTTGTAGTGACCATGGACTGGCAGATGTTGTGTTGTGTTGTGTAGAAGATGGGGCTTAGGACGAGAAATACACCCGTCTGAACTGAAAAATAAATTCTGCATCCACGTCTTGTACTTCCACTCACTAATGCTACAACTTTCCTTCAAGACCCTCCTACAGACTTGCAGGTTTGAAGGGAGCAGTAGCTCGCAAAATACAAGATACTGTCTGTGAAACGTTTCCTTTTACACTGCCTGCTTGTGGTTGCAATTAAGCCTGTATTTACATCGCTCTGGTGGTTCAGCGTGTTTAATGCCTCCGTGGCGAGCTGTGGCAGTTCTCACTGCAGAGCTGCCTTAGCAGCTGCAGCTTTCCCGGCCGAAGGGGAGCGGAAATTTGATTCACACGGAGCCCTTTGTTGAGCTGCACGGGCAGGAGAAGCTGCTCGACCTGAATAGCAATAGCGTGCGGCTGAGCTTGCCGCTGGAGGAGGAGGAGGAGGCGGCGCTGAGACGGGAGCCTGTCCCGCCGCACGGACACCCGAGCAGCCCTGGGCCCCCTTTGCAAAGGCAGTGGCTGCTCCCCAAGCTTTCCACCGCACGTGAGGCTGCAACACAATCCAACAACAGGCTTTTACTGAATGAATAGCCAGCAGACCCAGAAAATCTAGAGAGATGAAACGATTCCTGGCTGGTGGGAAGCGCGGGACCCAGCCTGGAGCATTGGAAGTGACTTGTGGTTGGGTAGGGACTGAGCGCGGTGGCCTCCTCCAGTGGAAGCGGAGCAAAGGGTCATCCTGTGTGTATATTTAGAAGCCTTGAGAAGCCTGAAATGCTTATGACTTATAAATCTCATCTGCTGAAGGATTTTGAGCCGGCAGGAGATAAGGAGCGGGTGTTTTTCTTCCTTGCTATGATGAGTGCGTTTATGCTTTTGGAATAATGTTGCTTCCTATATATATCTTAAACCCTCCCCACCCCCCCAGTCACAAGTCTTATTAATAAAAGAACAGCCTTGTCTTGCATAAGACAAGAATAGACACATTCTTGGCCTTAATCTGGTGTGGAATATTGCTAGATTTTGGCTATCCTCCAGAAAGAACCAAACCGTTCTAACAGCGCTGAGGAATACTTGATTTCAATTTAAATCTTAGCACCCGCTTGATTTGTATCTTAGCCCCCGGTTCTGTATTTTGCCTTGGAGCTTCCTAGAGAATTTCATCATACACTCAAAGCAGTCACCGTGTTAAATGCCTAAGCTCGGGAATCAAACGTGGAGGGGCCGTGTGCGAGCAGCCCATGGAGCTGGGCAGCGGCCTGATGGATCTTCCCCCGTTGCCTCTCCAGCAGAGCCCTTTGGCTAGGGAGTATCCGTGGGACAAGCCCGCAAGGACTCGGTCTGGAGGAGAGCTGGTTTCACACACTTTTTACTGGAACTTTTCTTGTTCTCACTCGTGGCGTTTGCTGCTTTCTAAGCCTGTCTTTCCTGGGCTGGAAAACCCATAAGGACTTCCCTAAGGGTGATTTCTCTCGAAGGGCTCAAGTTGCCTTCTTGTTTTCCTTGGATAAATTAAGCAGATAGAAAAGTTCCTTACAGAGCTCAGTGTTTCAAGAGCTGTTTGCAACTCATTCCTTCACCTCCTTTCCAGGTTTCCAACTTCTTACCTTAATTGCAAGTGTCAGGATGGAATGCATTTGTCTGACCTCAGTTTTGCTGGTGTCAGACACAGCAGTGACATGTTCCCTCCTTCCGTGGACTGGATATCCAAGGATTGCACGGGCTTTTCCAGAGCTAACACCTGCATAATCTTTTTACATCACATTTTTGTTTAAAGATTCTGCAAACCTGTTTATTTTGCTCAGCTGCATGTCCAAGTATTTTATTTTTGTTTGATATGACATGTTGTGAAGAAGTGCTAACAGGAGGCTTCGAAGTCATTTCAAAGTAAGTGGTAGTGTGATGCATGTACAACATAGCTGGCTACGTAAAGCATGTGCTCATGGAAGGATATGTGGGTTTGGAGTAAAGGAAAGCACTTTCTTCATGTTATGTGCAGTACAGGGGGAGATTTTGTCTTCCAAAATGTATCAGAAATCACTGTCAGTTTAGGGCGAGAGAGATTTTGGGAAGCCCAGGTTTGTGTAGGACCTGCACTGGTTAGTTTATACTATTTTTATTTATTTACTTATTTATTTATTTACGTAGTTATTTATTTATTTAGAAGACTTGAACAATTCACCAAGTTTACAGTTTATGGCAGGTAGAAAGGCTCATCATGCCTCCTAGAACTGAAGACGTTTTTGCTTCAAAATGAAATTCTCCTGTTAGCTTCCTCAAGCTCGACGTCACAGGATTGGGGATTTCCTTCCTTTTCCTGGGAAGGCAGGTGTCCTTCTCCGGGTGCCGGGCTGGAATGGTCCCTGTCTGTTCAGCCTGTGACTTGAAGCTTCCTGCTTCCGACCGTGGCTTTGAAGTGATGGTCCGGGAAGGTGCCGTGGCCTGACGGAAGCCTTCTTGTGAGGAGCTGCAGAAACGACGTGATGTGGGCTTCCTTGGAAGTGTGAGCTAGTGCGAGTGCTTTATTTCATCCTGAGGTGTTGGGGATGTTTTTCTCGGACATCAACGATGCCGTTTATTTTGTCGGTGGATTGATAAAATAGTCATTGTTCCTAATCCCGTATAGGAATATCAGGTTATCCTAATTCATGTGAAGCTGACAGTCATTAGGATTCACTGTATGTGGATCTCTGTCCCTTCGGGGCAGTTTAGATGGAGTAGGGAGCCGCGCTTTGGTTCTAGTGGTGGCTCTAGTTCGAGTTTGGTATGTGAGAACAGAAACAGAGGGTCGGCTTGGCTTGATAAAGGACAAGGAATTATGGCTTGGGCCGGTTTTGCATTTTGCTCTGTTGCCTGGAGTATCAGAAACCTGTGCTTTAAAGACAGCAGCGCGGGAGCTGAGCCTGCTGTTCAGCCACGTGTCAGCAGGGCATCTCCTCGGCCGGGATATCTGCAGCGGTCGCTTTGGGCAGATCCTGCGGGAAGAGCCATCGGTGCTCTGGCCTTTCCGCTTTTCCTGCTGGGATTTTCTGCTTTCCTGCCCAGCAGATGTTGGCCAGCTCTTCCGTGGGGTTCACGATGGAGGTTCTTGCAAGACCTGTGGCACCTTTCTGCTCTGCTCGTGCGGAGGAGCCGACGTTGCTCTGCCTGCCTGGGCAAAGGGGGCTCAGAGTCACCCCTTAGGGGAGAGGGGGGCTCAAAAGTAGTGTAGGAAGAGACGAGTGGGGTTTGAACTCTGTGAAGATGCAAAGGCTCCGCTCCCGAAACGCGGCCTCGCTTCCAGTACAGCCAAACTGGGGAAACTGCCGCCAGGCCTGTTGTGTGCGGCTCGAGCTGCGCTTAGGGGCTGGGCATCCTCTGGAACGGAAGGCTTTGTGCTGCTGAGGTCATTCTAAAAAACAAACCCTTGTTCAGTAACATGCAAACGGGTAGGTTTTAGGGCAAAGGATTCGGCACGGGGTTTTTCCGCAAGAGTAGGTGGTGGGACCTGCTTCTGCCTGGACATAAAGTGTGGAACCCGTTACTTTTCATGAATGCAGCCAGTCACGGCAGCCCCTGCTTTAACTTTTCAGCATCCAGCCCTGCTTTGTTCCTTGTATATATATTTTATTATATATAATATATAGTTGTTGCAGTTGTTCTGGATTCCAGTAAGGTCTACCTGCAGAAAGCCGCGTGCACCCACAGCGAGGAGCTGGTTTCGAGCATGGCATGCTGGTGCATATTGCTCTCTGGTGTAAATTGCATGTACAATTTTTGCTTTTTTTTGCCCCGGGGAAGAGAGCAGAAAAGCCCAACGGAATGGGAAGGGGCCCTGGCGCCTGGTGCCGGGCGGAGGGTGAGGAGCGCCCGCCTCTGCGGGCCGCTCGCGGCCGCCTCTCGCCTGCGCCCTGCGGCGGGCACCGACCCCTGCAGCAAATGCAGCCTCCGGCACCCTGCACTCTCCCGTGGCTGCCACGAGCGCCGTGAACACCGTGGTGCTGTGAACAGAGCACTGCAAATAACCTCTGACCGTGAGGAAAGGTAACACAGCGCCTTTCTGGTTTGCTGACATACATGAGGCTTGCAGGATGTGTCACTCACTTTGTCCCAGATAGGCAGTAGCCCATACAGGCTCTTAAAATCAACAGTCAGAAACGCTGGGGGATGCTGCAGAGCGAAGGTCTTGCCTGTGTTTCTGCAATACTGAGAATTCGGATCATCCGCCTGCCCGTAGGAGTATTTATATTTATATTTAATCCTGGCATATGCACAACAGGCACGGAGACTTCTTCTTTAACTTCTGCAGCTCTGGCTTGCAAGGCAATCTAGGGCCGTAAGAGTACGGCCTCTTAAACTTTTTATTTTTGGAAGCCCTTAATCTGTTTGTAAGTGAGAACAAGGTCGGGCAGTCCTTAAAGCCTTTATCCCGTATTTCCTGCAAATCCCATTAGGGCTCGGGAGCCCAAGCAGTTATACCTCAGCCCTGGCTGTGGCAGGGGCCGGGTCGGAGAGGGGTCGGCTGCTGACACGGAGTCACGGAAATGCGTTTGAAAACCAAGCACCTCTTCCCAGGCCCCGGGCCGGGTTTCAAGCTCGGTGCCGGGGTGAGCGGGGACGTTGCACGCGCTGGTGCTCGAGGCTGCTGCTCCTTCCCGTTTGCTCCTCGCCTGCCAGAGCATCCTGTGGTCATTGCACCCACGGCACGAGCTGCACGATCCCAAGGGCCCCCTTTGCTTCCTAGTTGGTTCCTTTCTCAGCGGGTGAGCGTGACAAGCTGGGAGGGGAGACTGCCCCGAGGCCCCACAGCGTTGTAGCTGCTCCGTGTTTCCGTGGGGTGTTGAGGGGGCAAAGCAGCGGACAGGGATTGCTCCTGGGGAATGCAGGGCTGGCAGGGCAGACCCCTCACAAATCTGGTGGTGTGAAATTAAAGTGTGGCGGGACCGTCCTGTGTTTCCAGGGCAGGTCAGGGGGGCAGCGGAGCAGCAGTCGTTTTGCTCTTGCAGAAATCAGCGTCGTGGTGCAGGGGCAGCAGAGCTGGTGCAGGCCCGTCTGTAAACAGGGATGCAGTGACTTTGGAGAGGAGTTGGGAGCCCGTTACCAAGCCTGGGAAATGATGCGCTCGGTGCCGAGCTCGTGCAAAGGAAAGGGACAGACCAAGTGGCTGCGCGGAGCCCGCTGATCCCGGGCATCCGGGGCTGGCTGCTGCAGGGGCCTCCGCGGTGCCGCCGGCTCGGCCGGAGCGCCCAGGCGCTTCCCGACGGAGCCCGGGCACCATCCCGGCATCCGGGGCTGGCTGCCGCGGGCGCCTCCGGTGTCGCCACCTCTGCGTGTTCGCCCAGCCCCTGCGGAGGAGGTTTTAAAGCACGGGTGGGTGCTCGATACGGGGTCCTGCAGGGGTGTCTTTAAAGGATGGGGGGCTGCTTTCCTAAGCTGAGGAGTCACTACCTGTTTCTGAATTCATACATAAGTATGTAAAAATGTGTGTGTATATCTGCACTTACATAATTATATGCATGCCTGTAAGTACAGTATATGCATAATACATAAAATTATGTATTAAAAATGACTCAGCTGCCAGTTGCCTAATGCAGCTCATTCCCACTGCGAACCGGCCCCTGCCTCCCGGGATGCCTCTGCTGCCCGGCTCTCGGCCTTGGCAGAAGGTCCTCAGGCCACTTGCCCGGGCTCCGGGCCGCATGTTCCCGCTCCGCTGATCCAGGAGCCGCCGCTCTGGGAACCGCGGGAGCCGCCCCCCGGGAACGGGATGGCTAAAGGGGCTGCAGACCCCTCTGCAACACAGCACGCAGAGGAGTGTTGAGCTGCTCTGCCGGCTTCACTGCAAGGATTGAACTGCTGTGTACTCGTATGCTGTGCAAACTTCGGACATCTTCTGAGACCCCTGTGACACCGGGAGGGTTTTAAAATCATTTCAGAGCAGAGACTTTGCTCTTTCTGGTTGCTTCGTGTGTCAGCGCTGTGTGTTTGGGAGCCTTGGCAGAGCCCAGCCCAGAGCAGCCAGAACTGCAGCTTGGCAGGGTCAGAGGAGGAGGAGGGGAGGCAGGAAAAGGTGCTCGTGTGGTCAGGTATTTCTTTCAGTAAATCACGTTACTCATTCGGGTCAGCAGAGCACTAATGACCCCCCAGCACTGGAGCCTCAACTCCAGCTTGGACGGTTCTGTGGACGTCAAGCCCTGCATTCCCTAACTCCCCAGCTCTGTATCGTGGCAGGTGGAGGTCTCATTTCTGTGAATGACTCTCAGACAAATTCCGAGAGGTTCATGTGCACCAAACTCTTCAGGATGGTCACAATTTTATCTTTAAGGCTACCTAGGTTATCTTTAATTAAGGAGGAAAGAACCATTAAAAAGTTAGAAAGGTAGTTCGGTAGTCATGAGTTATGTAATATTTTGATTCAAGGGACCAGCCTCGATCAGAGTTTTCCTAGATGAATTTGCTTCAATGGTGCTTGGGATTCATCTGCTTCCACTGACTTTATCTATTCAGGCGTCCAGGCCTTTCTCACTTTTGTGGAAAATGCTGCCTGTTTATTGCAGTGTGGGGTTCCTCTCTCCCAGATTATTACAGCCCCGCGATGACCGGCCTGAAGACTGACCAGGAGGTTCTCGGAGAGCTCGTGAAGATGAAGGTTCCCGCGGTGGCAGAGCTCATGGAGAGGCACGGAGTCATGTGGACCCTGGTGGTGTCGCGCTGGTTCATCTGCTTGTTCATCGACATCCTCCCTGTCGAGGTGACACACGATAAAGCTGTTTTCATCTACGTGTGTGATCGCTAATTTGTAACACCTTAACATAATAATTGACAGGTGCACGTTGAGAGCTGCCCTCTGAACTCTCTCTTCTCTTGCAGACTGTGCTCCGCATTTGGGACTGTTTATTCTATGAGGGGTCAAAGATTCTCTTCCGCGTGGCCTTAACGTTGATTAAGCAGCACCAAGCTTTTATTCTGGAAGCCACGAATTTCCCTGACATTTGTGATAAATTTAAGGAGATCACCAAGGGGACGTTTGTAACGGAGTGTCACACTTTCATGCAGGTAACTTCCCCGCAGCTTTTCATCATTGTGAATTCAAAACAAGACAGAAGTGCCTTGTTCCATCAAAATTGAGTACAGATTTGAGAAACAACTGCTGGAATCACTGAAAGGATGATAAATTTTTCTTACATTAGAAACTAAGAAAAAAAAAAAAAGGAGTTTCTTAGTTATTTTAAAGGATGATTATCCAACTCCATCTAGAGCAATCCAGTCATATTATCTGTCATATGAGGAAGGAAGATCCTGCTGTTTTCACCAGTTTTGAGTAGCCTGCCTGACAAGAAGGTAACTTCAGGGAGTGCTTTCAGTAAAGCCTGGGTTCTGCTCCTGCGCCCTTTTCAGGTGAATTGTAACCCATCAGTGCACACTAAGTGTGTTTACTTTAAAACCCCACCAAGTGGGTTTTACTTTTTTACTTTTACTTTTTACTTTTACTTTTACTTTACTTTTAAAAAGTTTACTTTTTAAAGTAAACTTTTTTAAAGTTTACTTTAAAACCCCACCAAGTGGGTTTTACTTTTTTACTTTTACTTTTTACTTTTACTTTTACTTTACTTTTAAAAAGTTTACTTTTTAAAGTAAACTTTTTTAAAGTTTACTTTAAAACCCCACCAAGTGGGTTTTAAACTTGCACTGATAGATATTCACCATAACCAAAGGTGACACATTAGGTTTGGTCAAGGAACAAGAAGGGAAGAGCCAGTTCTTGCCTCCACTTGGAAGAAACAGGAACTGCCCTGCGAGAACCTGTTCAGAGGCCACTACGGCTGCTCATCCTTGCATGTGTATTTTTCCCTGTTTTGTCCCCTCTGTTTAGTTACTTACCGCTTTACATGCTAGGTTTGCTAAAACCTGCTCTTAAGTGAGCTTAGCTGAGCCCTTGGGCTGGAAACCAGCTTTTGCAGAGTGAGTGTGGTGTAAGGTAAGAGCGGGCAGGGGTTGGGAGCTGCTGCTCTGCCCTGTAGCCATGGAGCGAGGTGAAGAGCAGTGGGTGCTGCTCAGTGCAACTCTTAATGCTGGGATTCCCTGTTCTGCTGGTGGCCTTTGGAGACCTGGGGCAGGATTTAGCCTCCCATCCGAAGCCCTTGTTGTGCCTGACACCTCTCCTCTTCCACAGAAAATATTCACGGAGCCAGGCAGCTTGTCCATGGCCACAATCAGCAGGCTCCGGGAGAGCTGCGGTGAGAGGCTGCTTGCTCAGGGATAACTCACCAGGCTCTAAGGACACGTGGACACATTCCTCTCCTTGCACTGACTACAAGCACACTTGAAGCTTTCCGTGAGTTGACTGACGTGTGACCAATTCTTTTTTCCCCTGCCTTTTAAGTGTTGTTAAGTTTGTACTGTATGTCAGACTTGCTACTGGAAACTGGTCGTTTATTTTGTGTCTCTTTCTTGGATTAAAAAGTGTTTTCCGAGTAGAATGTGACTGGTGTCAGGATACTCCTTCTAAAAATAGTCCCTGTCCTTGTCTCTTCAGGGCATTTTGCAATGCTAGAGAAAACAGGTGTATGGAATTACATATCCTTCCTCCTGTATTAACTGTGATGCCTATATCATTTGTACAAAATAAATAATTTAATTAAATAATTTAATTAAAGCTGTTTCTTGGGGTTGAAAGGGAAATACCTGATCCTAATCCTTGGCCGTAGTGAACTACAAGTACCCGTCTCTGGATGTGACTGTCACTACTCAGCTGGAATCCAAGCGTTTCCTTCTTTTTTTCCTCCCCACCGCTGTCCTGGAGGGAGCTCCATCGCTCTGGAGAAGGTCAGGTCAAGCACTTGCCCAGCTGACCGTTATCTTTAGTGGTACTTAACTCCATCCAGCTTGCAGTGGCAACAGATAAAGGTGCAGGGAAGCAAAGCCAACATTTCTGTGCTCACACCTCGTATTTTTACGGATATTTAAGGTTTGCCAGCTCTGTAGCTCTGAGGTCATCACAACTTAAGCAGTTGTTTGACCCAAATCTAGAAGTAGTGCTTCTTACCTTGCTGGAGAGCGGTGTTGTGGAGATGCTCTATTTCTCGTTCGTGCTGCTGCACTGAGGTTGCACTCGCCATCTATCCGCCCTGGAAAGGCCGCCCCCTACCAGGAGTCAGGATGCAAAGCCCCATCCCAGCAAGCCCTGTCCTGGCAAAGTGCCATCCTGGCAAAGCCGCATCCCGGCAAGCCCCATCCTGGCAAAGCCGCATCCCGGCAAGCCCCATCCTGGCAAAGCCGCATCCCGGCAAGCCCCATCCTGGCAAAGCCGCATCCCGGCAAGCGCTGCCGGCTCCCCGGCTCGTGCCCTCTCGTGGCCGGAGGCTCCTGCCGGGCAGGGCTGATGCCCCGCAGCTCTCGGCCCGCGCAGGCTCCCACATGAAATGAGAACACTGGGCAAAGCCTCAGCTACCACCCTCCTTGACAGGCTCTGCCCCAGCCCTTCCCCTTCCCCTTCCCGGGCAGCTCACCTTTAGGCACAGCAGAGTCTTCCATTCCACGTGGGGAAGGCTGGATTTTTCCCAGGTGCTGTGAGGATGCGGTCTCTCTGCTAAAGACAACAGGTTAGTAACTGCACATGGCCAAAGGTGCATGGAGAACAGAAGTGTTTCTCAAGCACAGCTTCCCTGCTGTGACTTTGGAGCCCACATAAGCCCAGGGCCAGGGTTTCTAGACAGCTCTACATCCCCGTGTTCCAGAACGAGATGGGATTAGAAGGGGATGCACGGCTGAGCCCGAGCCCATGCCAGCACGCAGGGCTGCGTAGTTACTGCAGGCTGCTTGTTCTTACCCTACGCAGTGGTGAAAATGGCTTTTCAAGTAACACTAGGTCTTCCTCCATACAGTACTGGGCTAGGCCAGGCTTTACACTAAATAACAGCACTTCTTCCTCAAATACTGAGTGTTTAGGAGATTCAGCCGTGCCAGGCAGGGGGACCTGGTGCATCAGCACAAAAGGGGCTGCTGTCGCTCCTGCCACGAAGGCATTGGGCAGTGCCCGGCCCTAGGGCAGCCCGTGGGGCTCTGCTGCCCTCCCTGGTGACTCTCCCATGGGGCCCTCTCTGGGGCAGCGCGGGTGGGTTCCGCTTTGGGGCCAGGACCTGAGTGCCACGGCCCTTGGAGCAGCTCCCAGCGCTCCCGGAACGCGCCACTCAATGGGACAGGCCAACGCTGACGTTTCTCAGCTGGCTGCAATTCAGTGACAGCTACAGTTACATTTCCAGTTACTGACAGAGAAGCAGCTTTACCTTTTTATAGGCAGAAAGTACAAAAATGAACATTCTCTTCCCCAAACAGTAACACCTACAAGCCCGTTTTGGGGAGACTCACACACGTTAGCTTCACCCCTGAGCTGCCCCGGGAGAAGAGTGAAGCACTAGTTTAACATAAGCTCAGGCTAAGGCCTGTCTGAAGCTGCAGAACTAGAGTCAAAACAGGACGTTAGCACTCACCAAAGAGTCACGTCTTTGTTCAAAGAATGAGCAGACATATTAAGACATACAGAAAAAAAAAAGTGTCTTTATTAGCATTGTTACAGGCAATGCATACATAAGAACTGATCCTTAAAGTGTACAACCCCCAGCCAAGTTTGAAGCAAGAGAATCAGCAGATTGAGATCTATATTGTACACATGTGCAGTAACAGGATCTCTCTGGACCTTCCAACAGAAGAGACTGAAATCACTTTACAAAAAAAAAAACGTAAATAAAAATAACACCCATTTTAAAAAAGTACCAGCTCCTACCAAGCTGGCAGAGCATCAAAAATATCAAACAAGGGAGTTGTCCAATCATCAAGAGTTCCTATAAGGTTCGAGTATTGCGCTGTTCCCACCCTGCATATGCCAGGCTCTGTGTTTAAAGCTTAGTAAAAAATACACACCTAAGAGACAAGGTGGAGTTGAGATTGCAGAGTTCAATGTTGTCAGTTGTTACTAGTTGTCTTTAAATATGTTATCAGTCTAATTAAAGTCATCGCTGGATGGCAGCAGTACTGAGAACGCTGTTTTTCCCTTTGTTAAAGAGTTCTGAAGTTGAGTCAATGTGTGTTAGCAACAGCCCTGGCTGGAACCTACAGCTGACATCACCTCAGGCCACTTCCAAAAAAGCACCCTTAAAAACTTGGAGCTTGGTTCTAAGTGGGTAAATATTTAAACTAGTTAGCAAAATTAAATACCAGAATTTTCAGTTATCTTTGTGCATAGTTAAATGCTGCAAGATGATTTCACATTTAATAAAGCAGACTTTGAGAAGAAGCAATTTGCAAGAAAAGGTGTTTCTTTAAAACAATCTTAGCTCAGGGAAAATGTTACTACTATTTTTTTTTTGCTTCTTGCAATTGCTTTTTTTTTTTTTTTATTATTATTATCTACACTGGATCTGAGTGCAAGTCATTAAATTGTCTGATATCCAGCGTGGCTCCTCTTCCTACCAATCAAGTAAGCAATCAGGACAATGAGAACAAGGCCAGCAAGGGCTGCACCAACGATTATTGGGATCAGCATGTTGTTTTCATCTAGTTGGCATTCCTCCACTGAAAAGAGACAATAAAAAAGGACACATTAGGCACTAATCCACCCGCAGACGGGCATAGCTCAAGTTTCCACCCTAAGCACATAGATAAAATCGGCTCAAGTTGAACTTCCAGCTTGGCTTGGCCAGCAGCAAAAAGGAAGGGGAATCTGGTAGCTGTGGTCATTCCGGAGCAAGTCTTTCCAGTGTTACTTGTTGCATGTGCAATGCAGAGATTTCTCACTGTTTCCTTCACGTGCCTGTGGTGCTGCCCTGCACAGAGCTGTGGTTTGGGCATCCCAGCACCTCCCTCCCTTGGTCCTGCTGCCCTTGACGGCAGCTGCAAAGGAGAGTGCAAACCAAAGCAGCTGGAGGGTTCCCATATCCTTGCCCCTCCATATAACTGCCTGGGAAAACTGGGAGGAAAAATTAATGCTCGTCATCTTTAACTCTTCCCTAGACTAGGAAGTGCTGCTCGGTTCCAAGCTTTTCATATTCTTCAGGAGCTTCACCTCCAACACGTTACCAGCTCCTGCACCACCTGTATAGGGCGTGTGGAGGCAGAGCACAGCTCCGAAGAGCTGCCTTTGTAGAATTCAGTGAAATCGTGATTAAAATATTTTATGCTACTATCAAAGCGTAAGTTGCAAATCTTTGGTACATTTCACAGGGCTAGACCTCTTACCTGCCCCAAATTTGTCTCCATCAATCTTGAAAACCTGTATCTGGACGTTGAAGACGTTGAGAAAGGCCGTGTCCGAGACCCGGAGGTTCTCCTCGGCGCTGCACCTGTAGGAGTTCCCCACGGAAGCTCTCAGCTCGCTCATGCTGTTGTTGGACGCTTCGAACTCCGGCTCTGTGCAAAGCAAAGCCTGATCAGAGAACCCCGAGGCACAGGCGCAAGCTCACAGGGCTTTAATTTTAAGATCACTCATGCCCTGTAAGGCAGGCAATATTTCTAAACATATTTTCATAATCTTCCACAGCGAGATGCTGCAGGTTCCTTACCTTTCGCTTCCGAAGGCAGAATCGTGCTCACATTCACGCCTTGCAGGAAGAACTTTTCAGCACTTGCATTCTTTAAAAGACAGACCAATAGTTGTCATTCAACAAAACTGATGTACAACAGGAGCTGCTAAGAGGAGGCCTCAATTCTGCGTGTGGTTACAGAAGGGCTTTCCAGGCACAGTCCTTAACTGAAATGGCAGCACCCCACAGAGCAGCCTAGTGACCTTCCGAGACAGCAGCTCCAGCCTTGGAGCTTCTCTCCTCCCGCTGCTCCAGAGAAGGTTATGGGGCAGGGGAAGCAGCGATGGCCACGGTCAGACCTGACCTCCTGGCCCAGGTGAGTGTCGGGGGGCAGGACAGGTCTCGGGGGGCTGGATGCTGCGGTGCTGGCGCTGCCGCAGCCCAGGGTGACAGATGCACAAAGTCCCCTCACGGTGGCACAGGGGGGTGATTCTATCTGCTCCGGCGTGTATTAAACACAGCCAGGAACTCCCTGGCATCGGTGCTCGGCAGTGCCAGGCTGCCAGTGCTGCACCGGCGCCGGGCCCTCGGAAACTGGGATCAGAGAGAATTTAAATCCAGTTCCTCAGTTCTGCCACGAGACGAGACGCCTGTGTCACGGGCTACATTCCGCTATGGCAGATTGGCTCACATAAAACATAAAGCCTGCATAAAAAGCCATGAAGAGTGAGCAACGCAATCCCGTAAGTAATTTCCTTTGACTCATCAGAAATTCCCTTTGCAGACAATGTGTGTGAAGATATATATATTTTCCTTCCAGTTACTCACATATTAAAACCCTTACATGCCAGTATTAAAGCAAAGAGATGATTCCCTCTTGCTGTAGCTAAATCTCTTGCTCTCAGACTTGGCCCAATTAACTTCTCCCCATCAAAAGCACTGCAGAGCCTGCAGGCTTTCTCTTACCAGTGCAAAGTGGAAAATAAGTCTTGTTTTCTGAAAAGTCAACATCAGCAGGGCAGACGTGTTGCTGCACGTCCCAGAGGTGGTCGTGTTGCGTGGTACAAAATTGAGCAGGTCTAGGCCCATCTGCAAGAGGAGGGCAGGGGTTAGGGGTGGCACGGAGCTCAGGGTGCTGCAGGAGCCGGCTGCGCCACGGCACCGGGGCCCCTCACCACAGGCAGCACTTCCTAGGATCCCAGAATCCGTAAGGTTGGAGGGGACCTCCAGGGATCACCTAGTCCAACCCCCTGCACACGCAGGGACACCCAGAGCACAGGGTGGCATCCAGGTGGGTTTGGAAGACCTCCAGAGAAGGAGACTCCACAGCCTCCCTGGGCAGCCTGTTCCAGGGCTCTGTCACCATCACTGTCAATAAATTCCCAAGTTCCTGTGGAACTTTTGGTGCTTCAGTTTGTGGCCATTCCCTCAGCCCAGGAACCTGCCCCCTTCCCCATCCCTGCCACTCCCAGGAACACGAGGGAAACATCAGGAACCACCACCACGGAGGCAACAGGCCGCACAGCCCTGCCGGCGGGGAGAAGCTACCGTGACAACCCCCCGTCACCACCATCCCATCCTGCAGGTCCCCTGCATTTGGCACCTCTAGCTTCACCCACTCGACGTCGCTCTAGAGTCACAGGCTGAAGTTCCTTGCACAGCAGTGACATGGAAAACACTGGCAGGTCTTTGGGGTTAAGTGCCCCGTGAGTCTTTGGAAAACCCATTTACACCCTCCTCGCTGGTCACTAGGCTGCGAATCAGCTGCTCCAGCGGCGCGGGAGTGTGACATGGCGGGAAGTGGCTCCGGGAATTTCCCCCGAGGTGGCTCTAACGCCCTTCCCAGCACGGGCGGCCAGCGAGCGGCAGGGCCAGCACGAGGGCTCGCCTGGGCCTCGGCCACGGCTGCGTGCGCACGCGTCGCGCCGAGCGCTCCAGCCCTGCCGGGCTCCCCCTCCAGCACGCACCAGCACGGACCCTGAACCAGCCCCAGAGGAGCAGCTACCCCAGGCCCCTCCACATCACGGGAGAGCTCGGATGTTTCTTCAGCTTCCTACCGGGTGTCTATTTACATCGACGGTGGAAGGAAATAACCCCTGCTGGGGCCAGATTTTGTCTTTGTCACATCTCTCTGGACAAGTTTCTGTCTCTAGGTAACACTTAAAAACCCATCTAGGTGACACCTGATACAGAATTGGCACATTCTGACCGTTTCACTGCTTTTGGAATAGTCAAATCGACTCGCAGCATCTGTCAGGTAAGTTTAGTATTCCTACTGTAATCCTCAAAAACATTACAGAATCTTTACTACAAAATTACTACAAAATCAAAAAAGATCTTCACAAAGAAAAATCTTCAGTGATAAGTGGCAAGGCAAAAAAACGTGTCTGAGCAGTCACTGACCTCATCCAAGTGAAAATCTGAACACAGCGCAACGGATGAACACTGCAAAGATTCAGGATTTTGTGCTAAACAGCCTGTAATAATTTAAGCAAGTCCTCCCCAACGAAGAAATCCGATGGCTTTGCAGACACCCCCCCCGTACCTTTTCATCCTTTTTCAGGTAGGTGACGTTGAGCTGCAGCCCCATGGAGGCGAGCACGCAGGTGCCGTTGGCGCCGCTCACGTTGTACCTGCCGACGG
>VZSG01000541.1:492818-504070 GCA_013398315.1 Nothoprocta pentlandii | reverse complement strand
GCGGCCGCCTCGGCGTCGTGCTCGCTGCCGCCGTCGTGGAGGGCAGGTCTTCGGCGCACTCCGTCTCTGCAGGGAGGCGGGTACAGGCAGTCACCAAACAGAACTGAATTGCACAAAAATCCCGCTTTTGCTAATCCTCAGGGGGAGGAAGAGGCAGTTTTAAATAGCTTCTCCTAACGGCAGATCCCAAGCAGCAACAGGAAAGATCTTGTTAAAAAGGGTGTTTTTAAGAAACTCCTAAAACTAATGTGAAAACGCCACCTACGCTGTTGTTCTACAGACATTCATGCACCACATGTGCTTCCATTCATTTCCTGTCGTCCTGCCCCACCATGGAATCAGGAGGAGCACAACAAGGCCTCGTGGCCAGAGCCACTGCCTTCCCACTCTGTGTCCAGAGCTGGGACAGCCTCAGCCCTCTGGGCACGCGTGCGCCAGAAGGAGGCAGAATGCGGGGATGTCTCCACGCGAGTGAGAACCCCCTTTTCTCCTCACCCAGCTGAGCACCCACCTCCAAGGCAGCAGCAGGAGGAAGAATGGGGGCCCTGAGCTGCCTGCCAGAGCAGACACCCCTGGCTGCAGGATCCCAGCCTGCGCCGGGGCTCCACGAGGAGCCTGCCCTGGGCGCCCAAGCCAACGCCAAGGGCCACAGCAGGGCTCAGGGCGGCAGCAACCCTGGCTCCCATGCTGCAAGCCAAGGCCACGGCCCTCTTTCAGGGATAGAAGCTTAGGGGTCCTTCCAAGGATGGCAGGAATTACAGCAATGAGGTAGTACAGCAATAGATTGCCTCATTTTCACAGTAGGAAAGATCCTTCTCCTTGCAGATGCTAGATACATCATATAGGGAGATGAATGATATATAACCTCCACGCCCAAGCAGTGACTTTAGATTAAGAGTGAGAAAAAGGAGCTCTCCTTTAAACACCAGCCAACCACACCTGCTGAACAGACTCCAACACAGCACTTCCCTATTCCCGCTCCACTCCTGGAAGGTGGAGGATGGGAGATGAATGAGGCAGGGAGGGAGAGCCTCTAATGAAGATGCTTCCACACCTGAAGTTTATGAGTCCCTGCCAAGAGGACAAGGCAAGTCTGGAGAAGAGTGGAAAGGAGGATCCATTCTGGATCCACCTGGGATCCAGATGGGGATAAAGATAGGAGAAGGATAAAACAACAATTATGGAATTACTTGAATAAATGTAGTAAGAAAAAGCAATAAAAATAAAGATAGCTGATTGTGCAGTAGGAATAAAGATCTGAGTGCAGTCCCAAGATGATAACAAAAGATAACAATAAAAAAAAAAGGAAAACATTAATATAAAAAAATAAGCTAGGCAGTAGGGATGTGGAAATGAAAAGAAAACAAAGGCCTTGAACTTGGGCCAAGCAGTGCCTGGCCCTGGATCACATGAAGTCACGTGTCTTTTGCAGGGTTTTAATACTTTCAGGACACAGTGGTAATGTCGGATGAAGGGGGAAAAAAAAAAAAAAAAAGAAAAAGGCAGCAGTGAGGAAGTGATCCTGGCAATTTAAGCCACTCCAGATGAGAATGGAGAGAATGTAGGAAGCAGGAACAGAAATATCAGTCAAATGCTGATAAACTTTTGTTGCATAAGAAAATGAAGTAACACCCTCTCAAAATAATGCAATACGTTTTTTAATGAAAAAAAACATGCAAGAGCAGGTTAATAAGTGGTGTTGAAAGGAAAATTATTAGAAAATAAGGAGATTCCACTGAAAATACATCTTTTTTTTTCCCCTTGATGAATGGTATCAGTACAAGATCAAGGCTCACAGTAAAGCTTGCTGATAATGGAGCTGGACCAAGACTGACTTAAAAGAGGAACATTTAGAGGACTAAAGAAAAATAGATTTCTTTTCTAAACAGCCAATTGGTGTCTACGTTTCTTCTGCACATTGCAGTACTCTGATTAGAAAAGACCAACCAAGAAATTAATTCACACCAGCATGTGAGCCAGCAGTGAAAGGCACCACAGAAATAGCCACTTTAGGATTATGATGCATCAGGTAGCTACTGTATTTCCTGGAGAGATGGGGCAAAGGATAGAGACTCCCTCTAGACGGCATTTTTTTCTCCCAATGAGTTCAGATCGACCACTGAGCTAGCAGTCATGGGACTGATTTCAATTCAACAGATGTTCTCCTCATACAGGGCTACCTGTATGAACTACCTGTTCATACAGGGCTACCAGGCTAAAAATGTCAAGTTCTACATTTCTCTCAGAAGACAGAAGACTTCCTATTCAGACCAAAAACTGCTCTTTGCCTTAATTTTCAGCCTGATGTTCCCTGGGTGAGCGAGAAAAAGTCATGTAAACAGGACAGTGCTGCTGGGAGAGCAGGGAGGGTGCCCACTCCATGGGAACAGTCTGTCACCTAAACATTATAGCAGAGAAAATCCGAGGCGCTTTTTCAGGATAAAATTTTGTGATTGAGGCTGATAGAAAAGATAATTTCTTACAAATTTCGTAAAACATTCTGCACAAAGAGACATGTAGGTACTCCCTACAAGTCAGTCCTCTATTGTCCCCACTGTTATCACCAGCTTTCCCTAGAGAATGTGGGAACCAGTTCTGGGCTCCCCAGTACAAGAGGGATGTGGAGCTTCTAGAGAGGGTCCAGCAGAGAGCGACAAAGATGATTAAGAGACTGGAGCATCTCTCGTATGAGGAGAGACTGAGTGAGCTGGGCCTGTTTAGCCTGGAGAAGAGAAGGTTGAGAGAGGATTGGATCAACATGTACAAATACCTGAAAGGTAAACGTAGGGAGGAAGGGGCCAAGCTCTTCTCAGTGGTGGCCAGCGATAGGACAAGGGGCAATGGGTACAAGGTGAAACACAGGCAGTTCCACCTCCATGTGAGGAGGAACTTCTCCCCTGTGAGAGTGGCAGAGCCCTGGAACAGGCTGCCCAGGGAGGCTGTGGAGTCTCCTTCTCTGGGGATCTTCCCAACCCGCCTGGATGCCGCCCTGTGCCCCGTGCTCTGGGTGTCCCTGCTGGAGCAGGGGGTTGGACTGGATGATCTCTTGGGGTCCCTTCCAACCTCAGCCATTCTGGGATTCTGTGAACCAGTTTCAACAGCTTTGGGAGGAGGGTACTTCTAAGTGATCAGACCCTCCGCAAACGAGGATTTAGGCCACCTGCCTGGCTGACCTACTGCAGCACACATCTACACTCTTATTCGTGAATGGAAAGAATGAATCCTAGTGCTTGTACAAAACCCATGGACACAGTGTCTTTAAGTAAAGGATGCTGACACCCCTACAGAGAAAAGCTCCAGCAAATCCACTAACAGCTTCAACAGATGCCATCACACAGCTATCAGAGCTTCCCATCCAGTCTGTACATACCTAGATAGCACTTGTCAGGACTTAAAAAAATAAAGTATCATTGAAAATGATGCTGGCTTACAAAGTGCATTTTTCATCACAAGATACCTACTGTTTATACTGAGAGTGCCATTTGCCACGTAGGCTTCTAAAGTAACATTGCTGAAGGTGATGTTCACATTCTTCATACTGATGTGCTTGGAGTTGACACATCTGTATTTTGTGCCCATATCTGCCTGAATATCAGATTTATGTAATACTTTCATCACTTTGCCTGTAAGAGAATCACACAGTGTTAGAATCAACAGTATCTACGGAAACAAAGCAGTACTGCATCTGGAAGAGGTAAACATGAAAAGAATACCAGGTTTTCATTTTACCTTCAGTCGAATTATGGAATAAAGTTTTATCTGACAGATTGTAGTGGAAAATTATCTCTTCAACTCGGTACTGGCTTGCACTCTTCATGAAAAACAGGCTTAACGAATGTCCTGCTCCAAAGCCCAATGCCAGAATTGCTCGAGATGTATTTTGTTTGCCACACGTGCTTCGCGGCAGTACCGTGGCATTTTGTGGAAGGAAGAAGTGGGCAACCTGAGGGGTAGAGAACAAAACGTGTAGGTGGGATGATACAGCAGCCATTCCTTACTGCTCTCGAAGAGCCAACACTCACAGAGCCTGTGAGCCGTCTATTTATACACATGCATCCACTCTCCTAATAAATAGCACAGCCCTGGTGCTCAGATTTCTATGGATCTCAGTCCTTGTGAAATTTGAGGACAAAACAGTAGCTGCCTACAGCACCGCTTAGACCCCGCTCCCCTAAACCAGTGCTAGGAATTTGCAGAGACATCTGTACTAGACAAATCAAACATGGCAAACTCTGAATAGAGGTGCAAAATGAGGGGATTTCATCTTTGTTTCTTGCAATACAACTGAGTGAGCATTACAGCAGTGCCCAGCACAGCCTGCGTGGTTTGGCTCCAATTCCTCACGTTCATTACGTATCGAGCAGTAACTCTGCACCTGACACCAAACAACGTTTACTGCAAAGTTAGTGCTCGGGGTTTACAAGAAACTGCCACAGCCACAGGATGAAGCAGCCCCCTTTGAGTGTAAAGTTGTACCAGGAGTAGCAGCACAGACGTGCACTATGTCATGTGGCTCCCAGATCAGAGAAATTCCACCCAGTAGCTGTACCAGTAACAAAGCAGTAGGATTTTTTTCCCCTTTTAATCTCATATTAAAACATACAATTGAAATGAGATTATAAAAAATCCCAAATTCCCATTCGGGGGAGAGATACCAAAAATATTAAATTGAAAAGCAGAGTAAATGGAAGTAAGATTTTTGTTTTTTCCTTAATAGAATTTGCTGTTATACTGACTTTTGCTGTTAAGCTGCACGCACAGGTCTGCAGACACTGAAGCAGGCAGAGACCCACATAAAAGAGCTACAGATTTCAGGCAAATTTAAAAGCTACCCACCAGCAGCCATTTAATTTTGGGTTTAGTCCTACGTAAGTAACTGCAATGATCAAGTTTACCTGAAGGAGGCTGGTAGCATTTTTTATTTATAGCGCTTTCCCAATAACAGACATTTTAGCTGTCAACAGAACTGAACTTTGGTGACCGAATTGCCACCTATTTCATGCACTTATAATTATTTGGAACGGCTTCAGGCAGCCTTAGTCCGGTTAATTAAGTGGAAGCATGGATAATAAAGGAAATATTGAAGCAACCTGGCCAGAAGGAGGAGTTGGTTGGGGCAGCTGTTTTTCAGGCCTATGTATTTGCTGAGGGCCTCAGCTGCACCCTGGCAGTAACATTTAAAACACAGGTCAAGGCGCAGGCTAGAAGCAGCCGGGAGGCTCTCCTCTCCCCTCACCTCTCTCTGCTCACTGCTGTTGTATTCCACCGAGAAGGCCACTGTCATGTCCGCGAAGACGCAGACGTTGCCGCTCGAGTCCTTCACCTCGAACGAAGCAGCAGCCTGTAGAAAGCCTGCAAAGGGAGACAAGTGGATGTGTTCACACCAGATTTTATTTTGGACGCCAAGCAGAGACACAGGCACGTAGAGCTCCGCAGCCTACGGCCATGTCCCGAATGGCACAGTTCAACGTGGAAACCTGGCTGCCCTGTGCTAGCCTCAGCATCACTCCCAGACACATTTAACACCTGCGAGCGCCTAAAAGACCAAGGCACCCAAACCAAATCCACTGCCGCGCTCGCTCACTGCGGGAACGACCGTTGGGGAGGCGGAGCTGCCGTTAACGGCTGCCATTAACGGCCGCTTAACGGCTGCTCAGGGCCCCAGCACCCAGCGCTCACAGGCTCCGTGCGGCAGCAAAGTCACCCCACAGCACTCGCATTTAAGGGCATTTCCTTTAATTTTCTGATTACAGCTCTTTTTTCCTTCTTCTTTTCCAACCACACATCCCTTAAGGAAACCCCGCTCACGAGCCTGCACTCTTTCTATGCTGCTCTTCCACAAGCCTGCATTTGCAGCCACCTCACAACCTTAGAGAAAACTCAGTTCATCTCAAGCAAATAAGTGTCAAGGAGCCAAGCAGGCTGATCCTTCCCGCTGCTGATACTGCAGATCACCTGTCACCGAGCTCTTAAATGGTTATCAAAAGCGAGCCCCAAATTTAAAAAAAAAAAAATTTTTTTTTGCTAGACCATGGTGTGTGCAAGTGGATTATGGCAATTCTGAGGGAAAAAGTGGGACTTCTGTGAGCAGGACTCGGGTAGCTGGCACTTTAGCCATAGGAACACATGGGGAGCAGCTTTCTGGCTGGCAAGTTAGGACTTTGTCCTGACAAGAGAACTAGATCCTGCGCCAGTACCAAAGGTGACCAGACATTTCATACACTTTACCCACTTGTTTAAAGAGTCTAGACTCAAAAGCTAAGAGGCACAAAAAGAAATTACTTAAGAACAAACACTGTGGAAAAAATGATTGCTCCAAAGCAAAATTGTCTTCAGGCTTTACGTCAAGCTTATCCCTCTCATGAAAGCGCACGTAGTCACAAAGAAAATCATCTCCACTGCAACTCAGTGCAGTACTAGAAATTACCAAGGCTCTTCCGCATGGAAGTTTCAATTTGCAGTGTTCTCTTCAAGTTGAATTCACATCTGCAACTTATTTGTTTTACCCAAGTGCTTGTTTTCTCAAGAATAGAGCTGCTTATGCTTCCTTGAAGAAAAAGGCAGAGACAAACCACGTGAAGACAAGGTTGCTGACCTGAGAGCACACCTGACCATTCCAGGTTATTCAAGAGGAAAACCAAAGGAAGACGTGAAGGTACCAAATGAAAGACAGATGCTGGGAAAGAAGAGCAGACAAGTCACCTTTGGAAAGCAAAACAAGAATGAGGTGTCCAAACAGTAGCTACATGATACTCAACACAATGTTAAATCCACACCGTGACATGAATCCAGGTTTTTGGTGTGGAACACCTCCGGCCTCCTGGCTTTGTGCTTATTTAAATGCTCTTGCTATTAAGCTGCTGGCTCCTGCGGGATCACTGTCTGCTCCGCAGCAGTGCCCCTGATTCACAGAGCTGGACTTCCCAAATGCAGAAAGTTTGAGATGTTGAAATGGATCCATTCTGCTGGAAACAGTGTCATGGATAGCTAGTAATCGTCCAAAGTACTCAGCATCATAGAAACCTCACTTAGCCCAGGTACTTCCTTGTACTCCAAGAGATTCCTTTAAAAGGCTACTTTTACATATCATCTTCAATATAAAATTTAATTATAATAAATAAAAAGATAATTAGAACCTCTCCTTTTAAACTTCATTTCTTAAATCATCTTGTCATGCAAGAATGTGGGTGAAACTAACTGCATGAGGAGCAGTTAGGAAAGCTAGCTGCTTATTTATATCAAAACCTTAATACACACTGAAATAATAAAGCATGTCAAAGAAAAAGATGATCTTTCTCATATAACAACTTGCCTTAAATCGATTTACCACACAGCATTAAACTTGCTTTAAGCTGAAACCCTCCAGGACAACCAATGACCCACGCCTGAGCCCTGACGTTTCTGAACAGGGTTTGCAGCCCGCTGGGATGCCTCGCTTCTCAACCTCAGGGACACAGCAGGTTTCACACTGTTTAATACTTACATTCTCTTACATTAGTCAAGCATATCCACCTTGGGGCCACAGCAGAGTCTACCTGGGCACAAAGTTCACATCATTAAGTAGTTTAAGTGACAGGGCTATGTTATGGACTGGACTATTTGCATGTGTGCTGCAAACAACTAGAATGCTAGGAAAAGCCTGCAGCACAGCCCATGATTTCCACTGAGCAGCCTGACGCTGAGGGATGCTTGTTAGCAGGCTCCACCACACATCCCTTCCGTATCCACACTGCTGCAGCCAGTGTTTTATTACTGCCCTGCACCTCTGCCAAGGTGTTTTGGCACTTGTTAGTGTGTACACAGTGAACACTGCCGTCTATGTGGCACTGATCCATGGAGGTAACAAAAAAAAAGAAACGCTTATTGTTATCTAAATAAGGTATATTTTTCATAGTACATGTGAAACAAGATCTCCAGTAATTTACTCATCTCAATGGTTCCAGTGAAGCCTGTCAACTCACTGCTATTTTTTGTGAATAAATTGGTGACTTCAGTGCTTCAGGCTCTAAAGATTTATGCCAGAGATAGGGAAGAAGAGCCCACCGAGGAGGAATTAATTCCCTGTCCGCTAATCACTTCTCTTCTAACATGAATACCGCTTCCAGAGAGATTCCTGGTACAAGCCCTTTCTCAGAAGAAAAAGGCACGATCACTTGCTGAGGATTCAGGATCTGCACTACCTTGACAGTGCAGAAAAAAAAGTATGTATTTTTTTTTCTTTTAGAAAACAGTACTTCCTACTTACTAACACTTGTGCTTTTAGGAAAAGAAAAACAAAGAAAGCAAAAGATCTCTTTAAAGCCTTTACATATGAACCACTTTGCTTGAGGCAGGATAATCTTCATAATATTGCAAGTGTTTTACCTGTCATCAGTGGAGTGAGGAACCTGAAAAGAGGGGAATAGCCCACGAGGAAGCTGGTCTGGCTCTGACTTCTGTCCGACACCTTGAACAGGGGTGGAGGGGGGAAAAGGGGCAGCAGCTTTGCTCGAGGATGAGCAAGGGCCCTTCAGGAGGGAAGGGAACCGGCTACACCGCATGTGCCAGTGCCACCTCCCTGGCCAAGGGGCACGGGCAAATTCGCGCGGCTGCCCTCACGCTCCACTCTTCATACGGCTGGTTTAAGCTGACGGGATGAACCACTTGCACAGCTCACTTAGAAAAAAACATTTTGCAATTCAAGCTCACAGCAGGAGTGGCTCCCGCCTGTATGAAAACGTTCACACAGGTAGGAAAGCATCAGAAAGGCACAGCCACTCAGAGGTGCTGCTCCTAGGGCTTGGCCAGGTAACTGCACAGTTGCATGGAGTCCAATCACATGGAAACGTCTCCATGGCTCATCATGGAGAGGAAGCAAGTCCAGGGTAGGTCCACGCAGCTGACGACACGAGCCCGTGTGGGGCTCTGAAGAGCTCTCAACCAGCCTCGCGAGCTCCCTTTGCACTTGCCCCGTGCAGCTGGGGCAGTTCTAGGCTGCCGGCAGCTGGGGACAGCCTTGGAGGCAGGAACACTGCTGACAGTTTGGGGAAAGCCAACAGGAAAACAGATACTAAACCAGCCGGCCTCAGGATGCCACTCTCCTAGTCCAGGCAAGACAAGGGGAGACCTCATGGCTCGCAAGGAAAGTCAAGACTCAGAGACTTGCAAAATGAGAGTTCGCAATTGCCCCTATTGCAAACTGTAACTTCTGGCGAGGAAGAAGCGGCAAAATAAAGGTGTGAGGAAGAGAAACCAGGCGCGCCAAAGGAGCCACTGGACAAGCGCCTGCCACTCGGCCCTGAAGCACATCCGAAGCTGCAGCACTCCCGTGTCGGGGTGTCCCTGATGCTCCGACACGGGCAACTGCAGGAGAGGCAGTGAGGGCAGCCAGGAGCGCTGTCAGGACATGGAACACTAATGAAGTTACCCTCAGTGTGAAAGGAACAGCGGGATGTCTTCACGTCAGTCAAAAAGGACAGGAAAGTGTGGCTTACCAATTTAAAAATATTTATGTTTTTATTAAATACACGCCTAAAATATTCGGCGTGTCATTCAGAAAGAAGATATTAAAGTATTTGAACAGCTAATGGGTCTACAGTCAAGCTTAATAGAAAAAAATACCAAGAAGTCAATGATGGCACTAATCTTTCTCAAAGAATTTCCAAATAATCGTGTGGGACCCAAGAGGGGAACGGTTAAGCTAGCGCAGTTGAGCTGGAACAAGCAGTGGGAAGGTGCCTTTGCAGTCCTAGAAAAATGCTTTCCTTTAGGAAATACTGAGAAATCCTGAAGAATTTCCTTAAGAAATACGGAGGCTTCAGTAGTCAACTTCTCAATAAAATACCTATCCTCTCCTGTCAGCAAGGTTCTTCCCCCTCAATCCTAGAGTACATTCTCCAATTTACCACCCAAAACTCATTAGGAATTGCCCTGTTCCCCACAGAACAATCTAGAAACGCGTTCTGTCAAAAATAAAACTTCTAAACCAGCCCAGACAGGAACCATGGGAGCCTATCTCAAAAGCAGCAGGTCAGGGAGCGTAAAAAGTTCTTACTCTGCAAGAAAGAGGCTGCTTTAAAAGCCCTAAAAGGCTGCAAAAGTCAAAGCCCAGTAGCCTATCACAGGATGACAGACTTTCCACAGTCTCAAGTTTTCTACCTTAGTTTCAATGCACCCCAAGAAACTATGAGGCAAAACCAATGCTGCAGGCAGCAGAAAGCAGCAGCACTTGATAAGAGAGTATTTCAAGTGTCACACAGCATACAAGCAATTATATATTTATGAAAACTGCCTTATACCCAGTCACAGGCAGTTCTATGTAACTAGCAATCCCCATTTTTTAAAAAAAGAAAATTATTCACCGTCTGGAAATTATTATCTAAGCTTCCCCTCCCCATCCCTGCAAACTACTGTTTTAAAGACCCATTTATGCCCGTTATCAGGGCAGTTCTAATCAGCACATCCAATGCAACTACTGGCTCAGCTTAAAAGTCCCCTTTAGACCAGAGTTGTGCAACAGAAACACGTGGATTCTGAGTCAACAGTGCTGAAACGGCATCGCGCCGCCTTCCCAAACTCATTTTCCTTTCCCAAGTCTCGGACATTCCATTTACTTAGCGATATCAACTCTAAATTCTGGGAGACGTTTCCTCGGATGCGCCTGTATTTCGGTGGGGAAAGGCCATGTGCTGCTGTATCCCACCGGAGAGCACAGGCACCTCTGCTGGCTTTGGCACACGGTACCACCGACACTTCCAGGCCTTCCTGGCAGAGGAGCATGGTCTTCCTCTGTATTTCAAAAGCAGCAGCTAAATCGGAGGGGAAAGCACTTCAGCTCCCACTCCCCTCTCCCCAGTATTTACTGCTGTATCGCCTAGAACGTTTGCTCACAGGAGCATTTTATATTTGTGAGGAAATGCAGCAGGAAAAGCATAGCTCTGGCACACGGAATACTCAGCTCCCGAGCTTGCTGCCCTATGTGAGAAACTGAAACATAAGTATGACACGGCGAGCTACGTATAGAGAAAAAAGTCAGATGGATAATGGGGCTATCGTCCTAAACTGCAGCCCTGGCCACGCAGCGCTTCACATCTGAGCTCCCCAGGCTGATCCTGGGACCTGCCGGGACCCCCGAGCCACCCTCATCCCTGCTCGGGGGCTGCGGCCGATGCCGGGACCCCCGAGCCGCCCTCATCCCTGCTCGGGGGCTGTGGCCGATCCCGGGACCCCCGAGCCGCCCTCATCCCTGCTCGGGGGCTGCGGCCGATCCCGGG
>VZSG01000541.1:447109-490421 GCA_013398315.1 Nothoprocta pentlandii | reverse complement strand
GTGTGTGTGTGTGGTGTGTGTAACCGTGTGCGCTGGGCGTGCGGCCTGTGTAACGTGTGTGTGTGTGGTGTGTGTAACCGTGTGTGCGGGGCATGCGGCCTGTGTAACGTGTGTGTGTGGTGTGTAACCGTGTGTGCTGGGCGTGCGGCCTGTGTAACGTGTGTGTGTGGTGTGTGTAACCGTGTGCGCTGGGTATGTGGTGTGTAACGTGTGTGTGTGTGTCTGGTTTATGGAGTGTGTAATGTGTGGCGTGTATAATGTGTGTATATAATGTTTGTGTGCTGGGTATGTGATGTATATAATGTCTGTGTGTGTCTGGTATATGGTGTGTGTGATGTGTGTGTGTGGTGTGAAGTGTGTATAATGTATTTAATGTGCATGTGCTGGGTATGTGGTGTGTATAACATGGGTATGTTTAGGGTTTGTGGTGTGTATAATGTGTTACATGTGAGTGTTTGGGTACATGATGTATATAATGTGTGTGTATGTCTGGTATATGGGGTGTATAATGTGTGGTGTGCAGTGTGTATAATGTGTATATAATGCATGTGTGCTGGGTATGTGGTGTGTATAGTGTGTGTTACATGTGTGTGAGTGCTGGGTATGTGATGTATATAATGTGTGTGTGTTTGTGTCTGGTATATGGTGTGTGTAATGTGTGTTTGTGGTGTGAAGTGTGTAAAACGTATATAATGTGTGTGTGCTGGGTATGTGGTGTGTATAACGGGTATGTTTAGGGTTTGTGGTGTGTATAATGTGTTACATATGAGTGTTTGCTGGGTATGTGATGTATATAACGTGTGTGTGCGTCTGGTATATGGGGTGTATAACGTGTTTGTGGTGTGCAGTGTGTATAACACGTGTGTGCCAGCTGTGTGGTGTGTGCAGCACGTGTGTTGTATGAGTGTGTGTGGGCATGTGGTGTGCCTTGTGCGTGTTGTGTATGCAGTGTGTATAGCTTGTGTGCGTGTGTGCTGGGTATGTAGTGTATGTAACGGGTGTGTTTGGGGTATGTGATGTGTGTAACACATGCTACACGTGTGTGTGCAGGGGAGGCAGTGTGCATAACGTGCCAGGTAATTGGTATGTATAACATGGGTGTTGCTGCAATATGCAGTGTGTACATCACACGTGTTGCACCCGTGCGTGTGTGCCAGGCATGCAGTGTGTCTGACACACCCATTGCCCACGTGTGTGCCGGGTGGGTGCTGTGTACAACACACGTGTTGCACGTGTGCATGCACACCAGCCCGTGCGCGTGTTTGTGGTTGTCGCCACAGCGGTGGCGGTGCCCGCGGCCCGGCGATGGCTTCGCTGCCGAGAGCAGGGCCGGTCACTGCAGCCCCCGGGCCGCGCTGCAGCCGGGCACGGGGCGCCCTGGCCAGACCTTAAACCCCTGGAATCGCCGCTCCGCAGTTAAACCCCCTGGAATCGGCGTTCCGCAGTTAAACCCCCGGAATCGGGGCTCCTTCGGGGCCGGTTTCCTGCCGCTGAGTGCAAAGGGGAGCACGGGCGCCTTGCTGAGGTTAGAACCGCTCCCTGGCTGCGTTCAGCTTGCCCAGAAGCTGAATGGCCCCAGCTACCTCTGGAACGGCCTTCTGTGCATGTGTGTGTGTATGTGTGTATGTATGTATGTAGGTATCCACATGCAGGTATACGATCAGTGTATTGGCTTCAAGCTAACAGAGGGACTGCTGATGACTTGCAGTCATACGGGCAACGTTGTGGTTGTATGGGTAAAGCTACGTAAAGGAGCTGATGTTCTTTCGTGTTTTTATACACAACAGTTTTGAGAAACCACTATTTTTTGAGAAAACTAGGGGAAAAAAGGGTAAGTTTGTCAATATTATCACTGTCAGCATTGTCAGATGTTAACACAGCAAGGGCGATGCAGAGCCCGGATCTTTAATGCTGCGTAATTCACTTCTCCCTCTTACCTCTGCTGCTAAGGGTATATCCTTTCTCCCGGGGAGTATATACCTCCCAAGTGTTTACTTCACTGCTGAAATGCTATTTTTAGCACCATTAGACAGAGTGCCAAGAACCGCCTGTTCCTGCCTGCTCACACTGGCTCCTGTTTCCCTGCTGTGCTCCCTGCGCTGTGCTCTGGATGCAGCAGCTCGGAGGTGGAAATCACTGTGCCCCTGAGCGGCCTGCCTACATTTGTACTTAAAACCAAACTGAAATGCAATGTAGGCAGCTGTTAGTCAATTTTAGCTTGAATACCTTCTCCTGGCTCCGTTCAGTTTTCCCTGTTTTCCCAAACTACCCTAGAGAAGAGCATTAGCTCCTCAGCGCACCTTGTGGATCTGCCTTTTTCATTGTGGCCACAATAAAAAGCCATTTCTTTCTTAATATTCTAAGAGACACAGATGTTTTATGGCTGCTTGTTTGCTTTTATTCCTGCAGTGCATTTATTCTCCCCACATGTCCCCAAAAGCAGAAGTTACTCAGCTTTAAAAAGGATGTAAGGATCAGCTCCGGTCAAGTGCCTGGCTGACTCATCTGCAGAGGAGCCGAGGTCACTGGAGGTGGGACGGCGGCTGCTCTAATTTTTCAATGACTTTTTTTGGAGCCTGCATTGAGAAGTGGGGGGCAGATCTGTGGACTGCCTAGAAGAAATAAAAAGATCGGGGGTCCCCTAGTCAGGCTTAGACAGGCTTAGTGGTCTGCACCTCTACTAAAACTTAGGAGTCATTTGCATTTGAAAAATATTGGTGTTTGGACTATCACCAATGAAAATAAATCTGTAAAGTGCATAAAGCAACAACATTATAGCATAAAATCAGTGTGTAGAAACACTAGGTCCTGCGCAGAGAGGCACAGTGGTGTAGAAACTGCGTAGTAATCTCAGTCAGTAAAAGTATTAATGTAGGAATTGTTAGCCCGTTTTCCTAATGAACTGCGTCTTGTACAACCCTGTCGGACACCTGCCTCATTGTTCAATAACTTAACAAATGCCATAAATAATAGTTTAAAGAGAGAGCACGAAGGTGCAGGTTAGTGCTGCCGTGGAGGGAAGGGTACCTGTGCCCCTCAGCACCCACACAATTCCAGCCTGTTGGAGAGCCAGGGATGCACAGCAGCTGCAGTTGGGAAGAAGGTGGGAAGAGGCCAGGAGACACAGAGGCAAGTGACGCGGCACACACTGTGCTGCAGCCTTAAGGCCAAATACCAGCATGGAGGACGATATACAGACTGAGAGCTCCTACCAGGGAAGAATTGACTCCCATTTTTATGAAGCTTTTTGCTAAAGAAACCTCACAGTTATTTTTTCTGTCCAAAGAGACTCCCTTGGAACAAATAACCAACTGGACAGCAGAGTCTGCTCTACCTTGAATCTATATGTGTGTAACATTGATACCCTAAAACACTTGTCTGAAAGTATTTTTTTTTTGTTATTTTTTCCCCAGATAGATAGTGCACGCAGCCCCACACAGAAGGGAGATTTGGAACACAGAAAGAACGTGAAGCAGGACGAAGGAGCCCGATGGCAGCTCCGGTGCCAGTAAAGGCCTTGCAGGGGCAGCTGAGGTACCGAGCCAGGAGCAGCAGGACACAAGCAGTGGGCAGCAAGAGCCAGGGGGGTGGTTGGGAGGGAAAGGTTGAATTGCAGGACTTGGGAAGATCCCTGCAAGCGCCAGCCCTCAAGCTGCCTGCCCACAGCCCGCCCCGTTGCTCAGGGAGCCTCAGGTAGGTGATTGGGCATCCTAGGTGGGAGGGGGTGTTTTGTGTTTCTCTTCTGCTTTCAGTAGATGAAATGCATATGTCTGAATAAATTAAGCCAAAAAGTTAGTTCATTTTGCTAGGATTTAGGAGAGTCCCATACCTGCATCCCAGACTGATTTTGTTTTCTTCCTTCCCCCTCCCCCCCCTCCCCCCACCCTGCTCCTTCCATAGAAGTTGCCATACAGTCTGCTCCAAGGGATGTTGTGTTGCCAAGATCCAGGCACTTTTCAAGACTCTTTCTACTGAACACGGATGTACTGCAGAGAAAATTTATTACTTTGCCACATGCTGCTACCTTCAACGTCAGGTGATGTTCCAGCAAAATCAGAGAGGCACCTTTGCCCTGTAGGCACTATTACACCCACAGACAGAGCGAACCAAAGAGGCAGCATCAAATCAACAACTGATCAGAACAGGATATGCAGCCAGATTCTATCAGCAGCTGTCAAAAAGCCATCAAATGCAGTTGTTTTGCTATGAAATAGTGACTACCTGACTGCTAAACTAAATAATAAGGTACTAAACTGCTTGCTTGTTTAGCAAGTACAAAATCCTAAGAGGAGGAAGAGGAGGAAGCCAGATTAAGAACAGGGTCACATGAGAGAGTCGTGTGATGAGGTGGCCCAGGGCTTCTGAACCTCTGAGGCCGTTTTCACACCAATTTAGAGAAGTAAAATCTGCAGCAATGGTGTGAGGATGAGGAGGTGGGCAGAAATCAGCAGGGGGATGAAGAAGGAGGATCCCTGCTCCCAGGAGCAGGCAGCACTGATGAGAAGAGCCCTCCTCAGCACAGCTGCTCGAGTTAATCCAGCAGCAGGGAGCAGGAGAGGGTCAAGCACAGCACTACGGACCCACACATCACACACAGACCTGAGACTTTCCACTGCTCAGGGAACAACGTAGTTTTAATTGCTATAATCAGATAGCAATTCAGGCCCGAGGCTGAAGTTTAAAGTGCCTGAACGAGGAAGTTTGGGCTCAGAAAGGGAACAGAGTACATATTTACTTCATTATATATATAATATATATATATAATGCCCTATATATAATTCTGCCCCTTCTACTTCAGTGAGGCATATACTGGATCCACTCTAAACACAAAATGAAGCAAGATGGAGCTGGGGGGTTTTCATAAGCAATGAGGGTTATAATTAACTCCGGGCCCCATTCTTCATGTGTGCACTTCACATTCGCCAAGGCTAAGGAAGTAACATTCAATATGCATCAAAGTTTTTATTTGAATTAACTGAAGATTCAAATATTAAAATAAGTCTACATTAAATTACAATATTAAATATGCTTTAAATACAGTAAACTAAACACAGGTTTAGTTTCTAAACACAAAGGGACTGAAAATAATTCAAAAGAATGCAATTAATGACAGATGACAAAACGAGGACTTCGATACGTAAACTAATGAGATGTCAATTTTTAGCAGGGTTTATTTTAAGAAGAGATGGTGGCTTTTTAACTGATGCACAAACCCCATGGTACATAAACTTTGCATGGTATCTCTCAAGAAAAATAGTGTTCAGTTAAATTCTCACTATGCCATGATCAAACTCCTTTGGTAGCTCTTTATCAGAATGAAACACACTTTTATGCAAATCCTGAAAATAAGCAGCAGCTTGCAAGTATTACCACAAAAGTATCTTCCTTTTAATTACAATTATCTAACAGCTCTACAATGTCTTCCATTCTTTAATTCAAATCAACTTACATATATACAATATGTAACAAAGTACTCACAAAAGCCTTAGTCATTCAAGATAAAAACTATGCTTTCAGAGCATCAAGACTGTAAAAGTCCTTATTTTTTTAAAAAAGTCTTTTCTCTCCTTTTAATTTATTTTTTGTCTTTAAGTGGAGCACACTGTACAGTAGTTTCCCTGTATGCAACTTTAAAGGCAAACCTAAATTTGCGGCAATTACATGAACAGTGATAAAAACTAGTTGCCCTAAAATGAGGTAGGGCCTCTTTGACTCAAATCTTAATTGCCACCCAAACCAGCAAAAGTAGTAATAAAATCATAATCCACAAGTAATTATCTTAGCTAAATAATCAGACAGCTCACTACACACATGAACACAGTTGTCCTCTTGGCACTTCAAGGATCTCACTTCAAAACCTGATTTATCCAAACCAGACTGAAGTTCATCATCATTTGAAAGCAAACAGAATGAATACAAGATTAAGAGTATTCATGGTGCATAATTTCCAAAATTCAGTGTATTTCAACAACACTGCTTGTACGTAAGTGTTCTTCAGTTAAGGGTTTGTAAAAAGTTACCCAGGTTGTCACCGTAGCTAAAGAATGCAGCATATAGGGGCTCCATGGATGCACAGTCAGGAACACACACCTGAATAAGCCAGACTTGCATCAATCACAGAAGCATTTCTTACATCAGTAATTTTACCTTTCCATCCAATTGCAATGACGCTGTTGAAGAAAACTGTATAAACAATTTTTCCAAGATTCCCAAAGAACAAAAGAAGTAACTAAAAGAAATCAAAACGTGATATTTAAAATTACTTAAGGAGTCTTGACAAACGTGATCCAATTAATGCATCGTTTTGCTTCTCTTCCATAGCAGTGCATGCAGCTGGTTGAGTAATATATATCAACCTGAAATCTGCTAATAGTAAAGTCTGGAACAGCATAGGTATTCAGTATCCAGAAGATATATTTGGATGATTTTGTTGTTTTCTTAATTTTTTTTTGTTTGTATATAAAAGGACTTCCTCTCCATTATGCAACATAGTGATACTGATTGGGGTTGTCTTTATCTCTCTCCATGTAGTCTCTGTCAATGAGAGATTCAATCCTCTTTTTCAAGTCTCCAGGCTGCAAGAAAAAGTGAGATTAGTAAAGTTAACAAAGGTAAGATAACAAAGATAAGACTGTATATTTTATCTACAAGAACGGGACTGCTAAAATATATATAAGGAAATACACCACGTTTAAAAAAAAAAAAAAAACAACCCAACCAAAAGTCAAACAACAAGTTCCAGATAAGAAGTCACTGACACTCTGGGTCTCACTTCTGTTAATGTACTCATTTTAAAACCTGCATCTTTACATTTGATTCAGATACTACTTTTCAGATTTCTTAACTCTCATGGAACTGAAAAGGATATTGCATATTTCTAGGTAATTCTAGGATTGTTTGAATAAAAACAAAACAAAACGAGATACCTTTACTGGGAATTTCAGCTGATTATACAATTCAGAAACAAGAAGATTATGACCAAGCGTCTTCCTCATCTTCATTATTCTTACAATAGCAGCATCAATCTGATATTGTCTGTCTTGAAATACTCTTTCGGTTGTGCTGACCTGTTCTTCCACCTAAGGAACAATTCAACACCACACATCACATCACTTTTAATGTTGTTTAAAAAAAAAAAAAAACTATATTTCATCTTTTCAGTTAAGCAAAACATACTTATTCATGTCTGTTTTTGAAACAGACATACGCATCACTGTACACCAAGAACTAAGAGACCCTGAAGAATACTGCTACAGCAAGCCGAAGGTAAGGGTGATGGAAAGGAAAATAGTCACATACATCTTATACTGAATCAATGTTCTATAAAAAACCCTCAGGAATTCAATTAATATTAAAAAATATGGAAGACATAGCAGCCCAAATATAGTATTATTCTGTAGAAAACTGCTTAAGTCAAGTTTGTTTTTTAGGGATTTAAATATGGAAAGGCAGAACAGAAAGAACTTTAATTAAAACATGTCAGCTAATGCCAAGTACTGGAATTCAAGTCCAGCAAAAACATCCACTGCAAAAGCATAGTTGATCCCACTACAGTAACCTTCTCACATGTTATGTGTGTGTGTACAAAGAAATAGAAATGATATTGCAGTATTTGATTCATGATTTTTAATACCGTACCAACAACTTAATCCATCCCATAAAAACTTCTAAGGTGGACTGAAGCATTTGTAAGAATGTATCCGTTACAGAAACAGGCACAAACGCAGGAAAGAAAGCTTTCACAAAAACAGCAACAAATCAATAAAAGTTATAATCTTTCCCGCCTCTGTGAGCCCTGATCATTCTGGCCACCACAAAGATGAAAAACCTCTTTCTCCAAGCACAAAAGTTACAGCAGCAAAGGCAGAACTTCCATCTGTTTGGGTGGGACATGTCAATTTAACCAGAATGAATGCAAACAGAAAGAGAAGAAAATACATACTGTTTCTTTCATCTGGATTTGATTTATTTTTATTCTAAACAATTTATGCTTGAAGTCACCATTAAACATGAATTTGTCTCCATCTTCTACATCCTTTCCCTTTGGATTTTTAATCAATACTCGTGCTTTTCCACAGGCTAAAGACTGCAAGGTTCTTCTTAATTCACTGTCCTCTGTGAAGAAGTTCAAAGTAAAGGAGAGAGAAGGCCAAACGGTTAACAGGAAAAGTTTGACACAATTCATCTAAAAATGTAAGTACAACAGTTTTGTTCACTTTAACTAAGTTCTAATTACGTAATACAAATTACATCCTTCAATTTTGGTCTTATTACTTGATGCAAAGATATTAAGTGCACAGAATGCACAGAATTGTGTAGGTCAAGAACAACCATCACAGTGAGTTTTCTGCCCAAAGTAGTATCAGAAGAGAGTTCATATTACATACCAGGAAGAAAACAAACAAACAGCAACAAAACAAGCCAGGTGGGAAGAAGTCCAAGCTGGCAAATAGGTGCTTTGTTAGAACAGTCATTACAGACACAAAAGCCCCCACAACAGAAAAGCAGTGAAAATGAAGGGTTGAGGAAATTTTTCTAAGATTTGAAACTCAAATCATTTGTACAAAAAGATAAAATGAAGTCTAAAAACATCTGCCCCCTATACTGCATGGCACATAAAATGTCCAAAACAGTTTTGTTGACAACATAAACGTTATCACCAAAAGCCTCGGATCTCCTGAGCAGAGCTGCAGCCTAAGAACTGAAACGCAGGCTCCGCAATCTAGCGCTGAACAAGAAATAGAAGACCCACACTCTCACACTCCTGGACTTCCTGGCTCCACGTTCACGTTCCCACAGAACGTGTCGCTCGTTCCTTTCCGTTTCCTGTAGCGGCCAAAAGGCAGGTGGTGGTGCCGGGCGGCGAGGAGCCGGCAGGTGCCCGTCACTCCCTCCACACGCTGGAGCTGCCTTAGAGCCCATGGGTGCAGGCAGGGCCGCGAGGAGCAGGCAGGGCGACGAGGAGGCCGGCAAGGCGCGCGGGCTGCCATCAGGCAGCGCGACCCAAGAAAGTGGGGATCCCCCCACAGTGCCCATGGAGGAAGCAAACGCCATTTCTTCAAGGCACAGTCTCTACGTTTTCTGGTTGTAGCTCCTTCACAGGCAGTAATCTCACGTTTTGAAAGAGACTGCATGTAATTTATTGCCACAGTGCCCAAAAAACACAAGTTCCTGCTATGGTCAATTAATACCCATATTAATCTCTTTTAAAATATTATGCAGTAGATAATGAAGTTGTAAAAAACCCTAACAAAATGTCACAAAAGTGACACTCTGACCCTGGTTCTCCGGTCCTGCCAAGTGCAGCACTGACACAAACCACTGACAGGTTTTCATTCCTTGAAGGGCCTACTTAGACAACGGAAAGCTTTAACTCTTACCATCGTGCTGCTTTCTGTCACACAGGCCTGTCATCTTCTTTAAATAATAATTTCAAACGGTTTTTGAGAGAAAGGAGCAGGTATCTGACCTATCTGACCCTATCTCAGGCTGCAGTCGACAAGGCAGCTGAGGAGACGGGACTGCTGCCCTGAGGCACCCGAGAGAAACGGCCGCTAAGGCTGATGCAAAATGAGAATCATCATCAAAGTTCTTATTTATATATTTATTGGGGGGGTTGTAGTTGTTAGGGTTTTTTTGTAACACTGGAAAACACCCCATGCTTTACACTCAGGTTTCCGCTACCTTATCCCTGAGGCTTATACAATAGGAGTTCCAGGGGAAGAGATGAAGTAACAGGATACAGTTTATCATCATCTCTACAGTCAGGGTGGGTGCAGGACCCCCGGGGCCGGGCAGCGGGGCTGCCGTCCCTGCCCGAGGGCGCCCCGGCTCCGGGAGAGGACAGGGAGGGCGCCGGGGCAGCGGGACGGGCTGGGCCAGCGCGTCCATCCTGTCCCATCCCACGTCCCGCGCGGCGCCTGCCCTCGCACTTGGCTACGGAGCGACGCGGAAGCCAGAATGCGACAGGATCCTCGCTCGGGGCCGGCTGCTGAGCTCACTATCCACCCCCTCTCGAGCACGCACAGTGCTACAGGCAACTCTGTTTCCTCTTCTTCACCTCTCCAAATTCCCATGTCCCAAATTTATGTACAAGATGAACGCTCCATTCCCTGCATCAGAACAGTTCTATACCTTCAATATTTATTTTCATCCTTCTTTGTCCTCATCTACTTCTACTACACTCCTTTCGAGATGGAATTTATGCAGCACTCAGTAAGTTTTTATTTATTTATTTGTAAACTTTCTGGCATGCTGTTTGTCTTTCTGATCACTGACACACTTTGAGCTGATGCCTTCAGGGAAGGCAACGATCATTTCCCGAGCTGTAATATCTAACAAAGTCAATCACTGTACATGGCCTCAAACTACTCCCTGCCTCGGGTGGACTTCTTATATCGTCAGCAGCAGGCGTTACTTGAGCTCCCAGCAGTCCTACAGTGCGAGATCCCTTTGCAACCTCTCCAGAAGTTTTAGCTTTGATCCTCCTGAGGAAGTTTCCATCAGCATCACACTGTCACTTCAGTATTCAGCCTCTTTTGCAGATCATTGATGACTATATTGAATAATTACATAGGGATTCCAATTAGGAGCTTCCTTTCACTGTGAAAGCTGCCCTGATTTTATACCTGCTGTTTCCTGCCTTTTAACCAATCACTCATCCACAAGAGAGACTCCTCTCAAACTGCAAGCACTTAAATTAAGCGCCTGTGATGGATTCTTACCAAGATCATCTAAAAATCCGAGCACACAATTATGATGGTGCAATAGGCTTGCAAACAGTTTCAAGGGAAGTCATGTACCACAAAGATCATGCTGCCTTTTCCCTAAAATATTTATATATTTAGGAATGTATACACACACACTAATGCCTAAGCCCAGCAATTCTGCTATTCCAAGCCTGCTACACTGCAGCAATCTGCAGAACTGCTGCAGGAGCTTTAATAGCACTGCACTTGTCGCTCGCCTTCACTCCCGCACCAGGGCTCACAAACTGCGAACTGCACACACTAATCCAGTATTTACACTGGGAAGTTCCTGTAAAGCTTCTGCCCTTTTGTTGTCAGATGGTGTTGGTCTAATCCACTGTTTCATGTATGGTCTTGTTTTAAAGATATTCCACCTTGAGATGTCTTATTCCCTCTTTCCCCCTAAATTACGGTATGGGGTGGCTCTCCCAACACTTCTGCAGTAAACACCACTGTGCAGAGCGCAAGGGCTCAGAATAAATCCATCCATTAAATAAAAACTGTACAGTCCCAGAAAAACCTGGTACACATAAATATTGAGGTAAAAGGAAGGATTAGATACAGTTGTGAAGGGTTCTTCCAAACTGGAAGTTTCAGTATTCCCCCGTCTTTACAAATGAAGAGGCGACATCCTCTGTCAGGAGGCCCATCCAGACCAGTGACGAAATACAGGATGTTCTCCTGATCTCTCTTTTCTCCTCAACCTACTGCTCCCTAAGTCTCCAATATTTTAAGACTCTGGAATTTCCTGAGCCTTAGAGGTGTTTCTGTGCACTTAGAGACCTTCAGTGTCCAGCTCTTCCCTGAACCTGCCCCCTGATCCCCGTGAACTTCTCGCTTTCCTAACGGGCTGTGATCAAGAGCTGCAGAGCTTACTGCTTCTGTGCAGGAAACCCTCTTGTTCAGTTTGCATCCATCATCTCCCTGATTCATTCAATGCCCTCTAGTTCTTCCCTGAGTAAGGAAGTGAGTCCTTACTCACCGATTTCCATCTACCATTTGGTCTACTTAGCTTAGTCCTAACATACTTCGCTGTTCCTCCCAGAGAAGCTGATCCAGCTCTTCAATCCTTGTTCCTAATTCTTTGAATGCTTCCCAGTTCTACCACATTAGAAGACAAAACCAAACAAACCTCACTTATACCATGTTGATAAATGCTGCCCTATGGGTCCTACATTACTTGTACCCTGCAAGGAGGCTGTACCAACCTCTGCTCACCTGAGTGTTGTCTCAAGCCCAGCTGCCATCACCCCCACTCACTGCAGTCGATTTGCCAGGCAGCTGAATCACAAACCCACAAATTTAGCTGTTCTCTTGCAAACTGCCTCTTCTTTTCCAGCTAGTTGGGACAGCTGCCTTTGACAGGGTACCAGTGAGCAACAGGAACCATCCCGGCCCCGAGGGAACTCTGAGGGCACAGACTGTCCCCATGGGGTGCATTCCTGTGCTGTTTGTCCATACGGGGGTAAACACAGATGCAACACTCAAAGTAGTAAATCAAGTACAGCACAGCACAGCACAAGCACAGCACAGCTCAGGAATCGATTCTAACCAGCTGCCTTAAAAACAGGGTAAGGAAAGAAATCCCTCATTGCTCTGCAATGTAATGGATTTGCACACAGTATGTGTGGCTGCTGGGCGGCCAGAGCAGAAGCCCTGAGGAAGAGCAGTGCAAGAGGAAGGCTGACATGAGCCCCAGGCTGCCCTCTGCCTGCTCGTCCTGCCCCAGCGCCAGCCTCCCGCTCCGGGGCCCCGCTGCAATGGGTGGCCAAGCACCTGGCAGCCTGGAGCACGCTGTACATGGACACCTTTGGAAACAGGCCTTTCCCAGCTGTGGGATTTTCCAAAACCTTGCAAATGTGGGTTTTGCAGTATCCTGTGCAGCGGACTCCTTGATGCACTACTTGTGTGCGTGGGCACACACTCCTGCAGCAGTTGTGCTGTGGGCTGAGCTTAAGATTCAGCACGGAAAGGGCTGCTGGGATGCACTGCCAGTTGATGTAGAAGTGCCAGGAAGTAAAGACATGCTGGAGTTTGGTATGGTTTTTTTTCCCCATGTAAATGCTAGTGATTGCAATCATTTCAAGCAAGAGTGAAAGTTATCAAAATAAACAATCAAAGAGTACAGAGAGGAGAGGCGTAAAAGGATGACTATGCTTTTCATCATTTCTAGGTCATTTCCACCTTCAGATACAAAGTACAGAGGAGGAAAGCTACAAAACACACTCCCTACGGGGCACCTATCTTCTTAGGAAACAAGATCTATTGCAAAAGGAGCACTCCTGCCACCGTGATGGAAAATACGTGTACAGCCTCTCAGAACAGTTCAACATTCTCTCTCCCATCACTCTCTCCACAATAATGCTGTTCTACAATAGATCACTGAAAAATAAACCACATTTGAAACTGTAATAGAACTAAAACAAAATGTACAGAAAACTAATTTTTAATCATAATGTGAATTTTAAGAATTGCAGTGATGTATTTTATAAAACTGATGGGTTGCTAATAATGGCACGCTATGCCTCTCTTGCTAGCAACTTTATGAAACTTTTTTTATGCACTAGGAAGTAGCAGCAGTGTGTTCTGTTCACCTCTCTAGGCCTGCCTGTGCCATTGACTCATAAAGCTTCTCTGAATAATCACAGCAAACTTCTTAAAATGTGGCCTTTACATGCAGACTCATAATTGGTAGTTAATCCTTCAACACAAATATTTAAGAATCACAGAGTGCTTTTCCTACCTATACCAGTGGCCATTTTAATTTCTTCAAAACTGAATTCATCCCCTTCGTTAAACATAAGCAGCACTAGTGTCTGAAAGAGTGATACTTGAAACTCTTTTTTCCCCTGAAAGAGAAAATTCCAAATAAAAAGTCACATCTTGAGCATTTTCTATTGTATCTCAAAATTCTGTCAAGTTACAGAAGCTTTCTCTGAAATTTATTTCTGGAAAAATAGAAAATGTACATTTTGGAATGTCAATCACACAGATTATGCTTGAATGCAATATCAAGAATAGAGTATATTTTTAAGAATCCTTTTTTTGCTAATCTACCAGCAGTAATAAAGCACACACCATAAGGCCATTGAATGACCCAGTCTTTAACTGACACGATACTTCTTTAAGTTACAACAGCAGAAATTCTGGCTTTGCTGTCCTCTATGGCGAGTCTCTAGTTCGTGCTTCTCCTCATAGCAATGAGCAAACTAACACATTACATCTCAGGACTGGATTAAAAGAACCAAAAGTTCACTTTGATTCACTGTGCTACACAGTGACATTTTATCTGTAGTACAATGTTTGCATAAATAGGCAGTGAAAAGGAGACAATAAGTCAAACTCCTCAGACAGATGTAAGAACTGTGTACAGTAATTACCTATTGCCAATCAACAACCACATCTTATTGCAGCACAAGGCCACAGCTTCCAGGTTTCACATTTACAGTGACTTACTAAAATGTTTTTCTTGTCTCTGCTTTGGTTCAGTTACACTGCATTAGTAAAATGCAAAATGTTTGGTGAGACAAAGCAAAAAGCACATTAAGAAACAATATGGTTATTTAAACCTTAATTAAATCAGCAAACATTTAAATTTTGACTTCAGTCATTACATCACTAACCCTCCAGTGGATTTTTGTATTGCTGAAGCATTCTAAAAATGCCACCAGTATTTCCTTGAAAATACCACTTAAAATAATTCCATATTAAATAAAAGAGATGCTGCATTTCTTTTCTTTCAGTACTGTCCTGCTTGATTATCACTTCCTTTACTTGAATGAGCAACATATCGTATCAAATGGATACATTTATTATTGAAAACAACCATCTTGCTCTTGTATTTAGGTAGGATTTTGTTTTAATTAAAAAGTGCTTTTCCATTCAAATTCCATTGCTTTTAGCAAAAAAAACACACAGCAACAAAAACACATCTGGATTCCAAATAACTGATTTAAAGTTAATACTAACTGCTTAAGCATTTAAACAAGCAAACTTACCTCCTTGAAGTCTGCTTTTAGGACAGCGTGCCCCAAAGTGGTCTGCCACTGGAGCTTTCGTCCGCTGTGTTTTCCCAGGTAAAACATCTTAAATACCTCTTGAAGCTTAATCATCTGTCAAGCAAAGAGACAAGAGTTTAGTAGTGCTATTCCAGCGCTGCAAGGGTGGGTGCCTTCACACACGTTACTTCTGTTCTTCTCAGCAGTGTTTCATAAGTGTTTCCATGCAGGAAAGTAAAAACAAAAGCTAAATTCTGCTTCCAGGTGCACCCGTACTACTGTACACTGACGGGCTTCACAACTGAAAAAGAAGTCACAAGACCAAAAAACCCAACATCATCATACACCTCCCATCTATAATACTGACTATTACCATCTGATTCCAAGTTCTTCTCTCGGTTTCTTCCAATAAAGTCTGATTCCAGCCCTTAACATCCTCCAAAGGTTTCCAAGGAAGGGAGTTTTACTCCTGGTTTCCACCACACGCTGCTCAGGCTGGATCCCTTCTAAGCAGCCTGCAGCTGAGGCCAAGGGCTCGCTGCGCTTCAGACCCAGCAGGGTATTTGCAGGGAGCAGGGCTCCAAACACCTATTTTGCTCTCAGTTCTTTTTGTAAATGAGCTCTGCAAAATCTGTCTATTTGAGAATATTGTTTCTTTGAGGGCAGGGCCAGGCAAATGCATTGGCTAGTTTTCTGAGACACACATCAAAGGAAACAGAGGACAGATCTTAGATCTAAGGATAGTCGCGTAGCTTCTGGCAGGATCAAAATGCCTAATCAATGAAGTTAAAAATTGACTAAAGTGAACTTTTAAACTTCTAAGGGTTCGAGTGCCATGTGAAAGAGGGTATATTTTAATATTAATTTTAGATTATAATTATTTAAAAGGTGAAAAAATGTGTTAAGTGAAATGTAATCCCTTCAAAAATGTATTCTAGCAGCTGCTACTACTTTTTTTTTTTTCTTCAATTTCAATAGGGAATCCCTAAAATGAGATAAACACCTTCAGCACCTATCAGAAAAAAAAAAAATAATCAGAGAGCACTCGTTCACCCTACGACAGAGATTATGATTCCACTCTGAAGAGTGTATATAGAAGGAGAATTTAAACACTCACCTCTGAATTCAAGTGGACTTCCATAGGTGTGTATGTTGGCCAATATCCCATAGTTAATATATTTACTGTGAGGTCTATATTTCCTGGGTCACTTTGGTTCTGCATATACTAGAAGACAAAAAAAAAAAAAAAAAGAGTGATTTAAGGATGCTGCTCTAGTCTGATAAATTAGAAAATACATGCATCTAATCTAAGTTAGAAATCTAAATAATAGAAAAAGTAAAATTTCCTGCAGGCCGCACCCTTGATTTGCTCTGACAAGATTTTGAATGTCACATCTATTTTCTGCCACACACCCGCAGTGCCATTTCAAAACACAGCGAGAGGCTGGAAGCAACAGGAGCAGAACAAAAGGGTTAAGGAGTTCACTAGGCCACTGTCTTGAGAAGGTGTGGAGGTCAAAAGAACTTTAATCACAAACAAGCAAAGCAAAACAAAAACTCCTCACCAGAACCAGCACCAGTTAAGTAGTGCTGCAGTGCACGAGAGAAAACTCTTCACAGGATTTTGTCACAAAAACAACCGTCCCAGTTGACCTCCTCCTCCTCCTGCCTATCCCATTCCTCACAGGGCCACAATACAAGGGCTCAGGATAAAACGTGAGCGGGCAAGCACATGTACTCTACTCCCTCCAACTAATCTCTGGCAGCAGCTGTTTGGAAGCTCAGGTGCACACAGGTGCATTTGTGCACATTTAGTAACCTCTAGGGAGTTGTTCTGGAAAGGGCCACTCACAAAGCCACAGTTGACAGAAAGAGAGAAAATGGCCTTTAAAGAAAACGTCGCAGAGAACTAAATTCCTACATAGTGTTTAGCCTTTAATTTACTTAAATAGAACTGTAAAGTAAGATCATCTCTGAATATATATACAATAAATAATATCTGTTCTATAAATAGAATCTGAGACTTTGGTGAGAACATGATCAAAGTTCTTTTTGTCTTATTTTAGCTTAACACAAGGGTTCAACACCGATCCGCTTGCCATCTCAGCTGAATGTTTAGCCCACGTGACTTTAACGTACCTGCTTGAACTGAACCATGACATCTTTCGACAGTTCCATGTCCTTGAACATGCCCTCCAGTTTGCTGGTAAAGGCAGCGCCACACTCTGTCACACAAAGGGAAGCAGAGGTCCCACAGTCACCGAGCGGCACAGAAGGAGCAGAAGTGCCTTAACCCAAGCGAGCTGAGCCCCCTTTGCCAGCCCGAGAGCACCTGCAACGAGGGACACACTCCCCTCCCACGTAGGTGCATTAGATGAACCAGTCACAATTCCAGAAAGCCAAACCCACGGCTCCCACTCTGAATGGTACAAGCTGCAATACACTCAGCTACTGCTTCAAATCTGATTGTCACTTTTTAAAAACACAATAAGGATTCAGGTTTACAAGCCAAAAAGTAATTAAAATTGAACACATATAAAGACGCTCACCATGTTTAAGCTTTGACAACATGGACTTCTCAGCATCTACTGATGCACTCTTCCCAACCAGTAGTCTTTTGGCCAAGTCTTTCTTATAAAATGCCTCAAACACATCCTTACCTGTAGGGAAATGGAAACAAAATTAAAACACAAGATGAACCACACACTGTATCTGCACCATTGTACTTGAGGTTTGCAGACAAATCCTTTCTCTTGACGTATCAACCAGCAGAACAATACTCCCTACACAACAAATAGATGAGCATTCTTTTTTTTCCTTAACCTTTGAATTATTTACTTAGTTTATTTTGCTTTTTTTATTTGTTTGTTTCTTTTCAGGAGCACGTGCTGCCTTATACTCCTCACAGAAGCAGCTGCAAAGAACAGGCAATGACCTGGACCCAAAACAACATTCTCCCTCCAGTGTTAAATTTGGTCTCCAATACTTTACTAAAATCAAAACAGAAAGGCTCCTCTGTATTTAAGGAATAACCTTCAAAAGCCTAAGACAAACAGAAACCAACAGCAATCTTCTCACCAGGTTTGCCAGTCACCTTTAGTGGCAGAAAAGCAGCCCAGGCTGGCGCAGAGCTGGCGCCTCGTGGCGGCCACAGCCCCTTCACTGGCAGCGGGGGGACATGGGGGCACCCTGCAGAGGTAAAACACGCCCCCCCTCACAGGGACCCCTGCTCCCCTTGTCCCACCCCACCGCCTCACGGAGACCCCCGCTCCCCCTGTCCCATCCCGCCGCCTCCTTGCCAGCACCTCGCACACGCCTAATATTGTCTCCCAGAGGAGAAAGCCCTGCTGGTTCCCAGTCTCCCTGGCTCTCTCCATCCCTCGTGCCCCAACACGCAGCCTCACGACACCCTGTCGAGCTGCTGCCAGCACGTCCCGTGCCCAGGAACTTGCTGCCTGCTGTTGGCCAGCCTCTTGCACGCCAGCTATCCAAAAGCAAATGGGGCCTTTGGCTCAGGACCAGAAAGAGTAAGAGAGCTGTTCACAGCTTCTGACGGGGTTTTTTTTTTTTTTTTGCATGACAAGATCCCAGTGCTACCACATTCCTTTCCCATCTCCACTCAATGCTACTTGCGTTTGACAAAATACAAATAAACAAACAGAAAAGACTGGGTTCTTGGCTGCTCTACTGTATTTTGGATTTTGTGAGGAAAGAGCTCCCAGCCATAAGAAATTAAAACAGAATTGGGTATCCCTGTGTGTTCCCTGCGTATTCAGCACAGGGCACAGGTTCCCCCTCGCTCACAACCGCATGCAGCTACCATACATTTTCCTGCTATTCAACTTAAAAACAGCCTCCTCACAGACAGAACTGCTTTCACTTGCACAGGGAGGTGTTCTGGGGAAGTGCACTTCAAGAGCAGTGAAACAGCAGTAAACCTTTTGTCTTTTGTCTGCACCTTCAGTCACAGTGAGAAAAGAGGAATAAGCTCTTCATTGCCAGCACTTCACATACTCTGCATCTAGCATACAGAAGCATGGGAAGAGGAAGTTTAATATTTCTGTCTCTGTCTTTAGTGGAGAGATTATGGTTAGAGATATGGTTGTGTGGAGAGAGAAAAAAAAAAAAAAAAAGAAAAAAAAAAACCCACAACCCTTCCCCAACCACCTCTTGAATTTTTGCTCTCCACCCACAGACTGTAAAAGGTCTCCAGCTCAATAACCTCCAAAGGCAAAGTTTGCCTTCTGGCGTTTGTTGGGCTTCGAGTGCAATGCAACCTTGAATTCACGATGTTTTCCAGCAAAAGTTCCTGCTAAAGAAAGCTCTTACGTTCAGAGGAATACAGTTCTGGTAGCACCAATGAAAGCTTTTTAAATTGCAATGGCGAACAGGTATTCCCTACCGTGAATAAATCTGAATATTATCATGATCTTGTCAAGGATCCTTTCCAGCTCTTCATCCGTTGCTTCTTTATTACCGGCTCTTAACTTGGAATCCACATATTTTGCTACAAGCAAAACAAAAAAGTTTAGGAATTTAAAGGAATTATTCTAAAAATCACCAACTCGAGTGCCCCCAACCCAATTTGAATATAACTGCATACTGCAACACGGGCTAAGTGATACATTTTCTCTTTTCCGTTTTCCCATGCCTGCATTCAGTGACATCAGAGCGCCCCACTGCCAGAATGGAGAAACGTTACAAAAGGAACTGACCAAGAGAGAGATGAATAAAACAAAAGCAGCAGAATTTACACATTAGAAGTTCCCAATGTACGTTCACTGCAAGCACATTACTTGTTAACAGACAATGTTTTGGAACTGTAAAGCGCATATGAATGTATTTTATGAGAAACAGAAACAAACAACACAGAGGACTCTCTTCTTGCAGACCTTCACCGTGCCCCTCTATGCTCTGGACACTCCACAACGCAAACAGGAGCAATGCTTGCAAGTTAGTGGCTTCTCAACGCCAGAAATAAAGTTAAGCCAGGAGTCTAAGCTGGGTATTTGTTAAGCCATGCTGGCATCCTACACCAGCTTCTACTGGGGTAAGGAGAAAACCACTGCACCAGCTGAAGCACCACGATCCACAAATCACAGCAGGCCCCGTCGTGGCTTTCATCTACATCAGTCAGCTAATGCAACTTGTCCGTCTTAAAGTTGGTTTTAGAAGGAAGCCAACGAATAAGTTAAATAGGCCAGAAGAATTCCCAGAGGTTCTGGAAACCCCACAAACTAAGAGCAAAGCCTCTGCTAATGCAAACTGCCACAGCGTCACTGGCTGCATGCAGAACAGAGCCAGGGCAGCTTTAGCTTTGGCCAAACCAGAGAGAATCTCAGCAACAGTATCTTTAAATAGGATGCTTTTATTTTTATTATTATTTTCCCCCTTTACGAGCACTAGTGCTCTCTGTAGGGCACTGAAAAGAAACTTCTCTATTCGACCTCCTTATATCAGGAGGCTTTTTAAAACTGCTGTCCTTCCAACTTCAGCCCGGGAGAGACACAGGCAGAACTTCCTCCTCCTTTCCAACAGAGGAGCAAACAAAATAACGTTGTTTGAAGAACCCCTCTATGCCTCTAACCAAAATTATTCCCTTTTTTTCCCCACCACAACGACTCTCCCCCCCACTCCCCAGGGCATCAGCAGCGTTTTCCACAGCACGGTCAACGCAGGCCACAGCGCAGCCTGGAGCAGGGCGGGAAGAGCGGGAGCAGCCTGGAGCAGGGCGGGAAGAGCGGGAGCAGCCGCGCTCCCTAGGGACACCCAGAGCCCAGCAGGAAGAGCCGGAGCCGCCGCTCTCCCTGGGGACACCCGGAGCGCAGCGCGAGGAAGCCGGAGCTCCGGGAGCCGCGTGGCTGCTCCATCCCTGTCCCCCACGCGGGGCTCCTCCAGGGAGCGCATCCCGCACCCCGTCACACCAGCACACCCAGCAGCACCTTTCCAGGCTTTCTATGGATTGCGGAAATATTTAGCAGGAAAAAAATATATATATTTATGTACCTATCAATTCTGCAGGCTTATTTGGTCTCTTGTTGATAAATGTTTCAAAGGATTCCTTCATCAAGTTTATAAATTTCTCATTTTTCTGAAAGCACACTTCTATGATATGGTCCACTTTATCCTTAAAATCTAGCAGCTCTTGCACCATATCCTTGTCCTTTTCAGGATTAACCACTATTGTTGTCCCAAAGTTCTGTAAAACAAACACTTCCGATAAGAAGATACTTCAGAGCAGTGCCTAGCTCCCCCAACAGAGGCATCCACTTTTGCAAAATTCACCATTAGAATAATTTCTTACAGAACTGCTCACCTGACTTCACGTTTTCAAAACATGAGATGCATTGACATTTAAAATGAAAACCCAGACACACATTAAGAGTTTTCCAACATTAGTGTTCGGTTTAAAGGATTATATACATTTAAGACAAGAGCTAAACAAAAATGCAGAGTAGACATGACTATATGATGTACAAGCTTACAGTTAAAAACAGAACTACAGGATTTCTGAGAAGGAAATTATGTGGAAAGTGACTCAAGACTATTAAGCGTAATGGAAAACTACTTTTTCTTAAATCCACTGGATAGCTCTATCAACAGAAACAGGTGGCTACTTCAGGCTACAGGTCAAAAAAAAAAAGGAAAAAGAAAAAAAGAAAAAAGAAAAAAGAGAAGAGCTGACATGGGGGGAGGTATATGCATTATTTATATATGTATTATTTTTATATGTATTATTTTTATATATATATATATATATATATATCTCAAAACTCTTGTGTAAGAAGAAACCAGACTGTCCTCTCTTGTTTTTTTACCAGTTTACTGTTTTTGAATTAAAAATATAATACCATTTGTCTATTGAACCGAAACAGCCCGTAAGGAAGTATTTCAACCTATCAGACAATTTCCAATGACTTACTAGCACTGATCACTGCCCTAGACAGAATGATGAGCTTCCCAAGGTGAGCAACATCTGCACAGTAACAGCAGAACATTATTTCATCAGCATATTTTCATCCGCTAAAATATGTTAGCCATAATAGCTGAGAGGGAAAAAAAATCCTCAAAAAACTCAGTTCCCACTTAAATATTTAATTATGCGCTGCAATCTTTCATTGAGATAGTTCTCAAGATACTTTGTGAACCAAGAAAAGATAAGGCTGACAAATGTTCTTATACTCTGCATCTGTATCTCAAGAAAAATTCCATTTCATTAGCAGAGTAGCTGGATACCTCACAGTCTCCATCATTTATGTTCAGAAGCCACCAAAAATTCCTCAGAAACAGAAAGCGAGGTGACAGGTCTGAAATCACAAGAAGGTGGCTGCAGCAGAGCACAGACCTTGAGCACAGCGCTGCATGAAGCTCTGCTCATACGCTGGCACCTAGGCTAAAACTTACGTTCCCAAAGCCCTACTCGCCCTACTTCTGGCGCAAAGAATGTTGCTGGAGAGGATTTTCTCCAGCAACAAAACCTAGCAAACTTGCTAGGTTTCTGAACACTTACAAAAGGTTTTATTAAAAATAAAGTGATAAAGAGTCCAACTCTGCGATGAGCCAACTCTCTGACCAGTCAACCTAGTTGCTTGTTGCTGCTTGTGAGATCTAGCCTCCCTTTCCACAGCTTTATGGCTACAAATTAAAACACAGGCAATTCCATCTCCATGTGAGGAAGAACTTCTTCCCTGTGAGGGTGCCAGAGCCCTGGCACAGGCTGCCCAGGGAGGCTGTGGAGTCTCCTTCTCTGGAGGTCTCCAAACCCACCTGGATGCCACCCTGTGCCCCGTGCTCTGGGTGTCCCTGCTGGAGCAGGGGGGTTGGACGAGATGATCTCTAGAGGTCCCTTCTAACCTCAACTGTTCTGGGATTCTGCAAACTTTTCACCTGCCTAAGCTCCTGCTTCTTTCCTTGGACCAGCAAAAACACCTTTCTTAACTCCCTACCCTGACAGCAAACTGACCTTGCCCAGATACTGCGTTAAAGCAGATCAGACAGAGGGTCTGTGGAGCAACAGGCAGCGCAAGGATTGTGATCTGGGCGCGCGGAAGAAAATGTGGTTCCTTTGAGCCACATCCAGTTGGCTCAGTCAGATACAGCAAGTGACGTTGCACACTCAGGCCTGAAGGCAGATATGCTAAAGCACAATTCAGGAAAGAATGAGCACGTCAGGAATTATCAGCACAAGAGAGAAGTATCGAGCGTGAAGCTTCATTGCTTTCCTCTTACAAGAGCACCAGGGCATGAACTCCCTGGGGCAGCACCCATCACGCGTTTTGCTTAGCATACCTGCCTTGCAAAACAAAGCAGAAATCTCTCAAAAACTACTTCAGGAATGGATTCTTTTCAAGAGGAACATTCCTTCTGAAGTAGCTTAAACATTCATCTTATTGACTGCACTGTTGTGGACTGGTGACGTGTAGCACTGCAAAGCTGTAGCAGAACAGAAGGACTCTTGAGGTTCCACTGGCTTTGCAGATATGCAGCTACTCGACTGTGTTTGAACCAAAATGCAATACAGACTACGACCCTGCATACTCTAAACACATGTGCATGCATCTCTGTTTAAAATAAGCCAAAAAAAAAAAAAAAAAGAGAAATATTCCAAAGAATAATATTTCAAAGAATAGAAACAATTTAAATCCAAATGGAAGTGCTGCCATTGTCAACACTTGTCTTCTCAAGTGAGTTTTACTGAGAAAAAGTTCCTCACATTTCTTTAAAACAACATTATGATGCTACAATAGAGCAATGTATTGTTCATTTTTGCCAGAATGAATATATGCCCATAGCATGTATTTTGACAAAAGTAAAAGATCTTCAAAATACCTTGATGTATTCACTCCAGTGCTGCAAAAGGATCTGCTGCCCACCTTTTACCCGGCTGAACAGCTGATAGGTCTGAGTCAAATCTGATATTCTGTTTTCATCGAGCAGGTTATCAAGCCCTAAAAAACAAAATTAGGAAAAATAAAAAAAGGCAAATTTAAATACAGTTTAAATACAGTTAGAAAAAAAAAAAGATCTCAACAAAACACACAGAAAGACTCTAATAATTATGCTTTTCAGGACTAAAATTCCTGAAAGCAAGTGTTAAGCTCACAGTTGACATATTCCTTTAAAGGGACTGAAGTAACTTATGGTATAATATTTCAAATGGCAAAATTACTTCAGCTGAAGTACCTTACCACAGACTGATGAGTGTAAGCCTTTTGCAGAGTGTTAACGACAAGTTTATCTCAAAATCTCATAGAAACTCCAAAGAAGATTAGAAATCAGTAAGCTAGGTAAAGTGCCCCAAATTTCAAGCAGGGACAGATGCATCCCTTGCAAGATTTTCTCTGTGAAGCACGGTGAGCCACGCTTTGGGATGAGGCAGATGTGCTATGACCAGGCTACACTCAGAGTGAGGTACTAGCACGTGATCAGCAATTCCTTACAGCAGTTTTTGCCTTTGTCATCCTAAATGAAAAGAGGTCTTGGACTAATGAATGGAGATGCAAAAAGCTCAAGGCAAAACCTGCATATCACAAGAACCTATATGCTTGTATATTTGAAAGTATGATGGATTTAGTCCCAATGTAATCATAGATGCACTGCCTTGTGTTGGTGGCTGAGGCTTCACTAACATTGAAGGACAGCAAAGGTTCACAGCAGTTTAAAACGCAGAAAGCTTCACCTTATATAAATTGACAATTTACATCAGTGTAGCTGACACCGCTCTACTTCATACAAAAAAATATACTTCACCAATTCCAAATTTAAAATGGTATTAGATTACAGATAGTTTTCAATCACTGCCAAATTACTCGATTTTCTAATTCATTCTTGAGACTAACAATATTTTTCCCTATCTATTATAACTTATTTACCTTTCTGGAATTGCAACCAATGTTCCGGAATTATGTCAGGTAAACTGCTGCACACACTTGGACATTAGTGCAATATAAACTCTAAAATTATATAAGACGACAGATAGCAAAGTCTTGAATAGATGTGACCAAGGCTCTTTTGGCATCGAGCAGAGGATCAAGCAATGCCCATGCCACTGCATTCAAGCATTACCTCTTACTTAGATCAACCTGCCCTTTACTTTTACTCAGTAAAGCAAGATCACCTTTCAGCTTGCAATCTCTCCTGCGCAACGACCAGGTACAGGGAAAACAGTTAAAGAGAGTTAACTGCTTCGTTATAACCTAGTTAATAAAGTTGAAGCTTGCTTCTTGCTCTGGCTGCACAGAGCAGGCGTGTCTGAACGCCACAATTTAAATTTTGTCACAGAGTTGTCAGATGAGAAAAAGCAGAACAAAGTCCTCTCACACAAGTTATAGACACTTTATATGTATGTACCTATATGTGTATATAGATATATATAAGTATGTATATATCTATATGTGTTATAGTCCTCTGACACAAGGCATCCCACTGCTATAGTAGCGAGCAGTTATAGTAATTAGTATTTGAAAATGTTGCTCTACTCACAAAGAAATAACCCATTGTCTAGTGAACAGCAGTTGTAATAACACAGGAAGAGAAGTTTCTCATACGTATCCTGCATTTGAAAGCTTTGTTTGTTTTCCTTATCAAACTGACTACCTCAAATGCCTTCTCCTAAGGAGCAAAACTACAAAAGGCAGCGTCGCCTTCTACTTGCACTGAGCACCGGGATGCTATAAATGGATTACGGCGTGCCCCGGATCAGGCGAGTGCAGAAAGTTATGTAAGCTTAGGCATGTTAGACTTGCTTAATTTTAAAAGTGCAGACACCGAATGTGAAGATTGATCCAAAAATATTAGTCTTTAAATGTAGTAACTATAAAAATGCACATCTCTCCATATTTACACGGACAGTGATTATACATTATAAACCAATATTTCAGCACAGATTAAAACAAGAATGCATTTGATTGCTGATTAAGCCAACAGATAAACAAATGTGTCATTGCAAAAATCACTTTAAAATAAAACTTGAACAAATGAGCAAGCAAAACTGGCATATATTAACAAGAAAATTAATCACCTTTACCCTTTGCTTATGATGAACTTAAGGATAGCTAGGATGAAGTGACCGTGGTTATTTCTGTAAATTTATTAAAACATTAAAATAACCTACTCCTTATGTAGTTCAAAGAAATATATTTCTCTCTAAAAAGGAGGCAGAGAAGAAGTGAAAGGGATGTGCATAACAGCCCCAAAATATCAACAAGCTTGAACACGATGAAGCCTGAAGATACCAGAACATCGGGAATGCTATTTTCACGGGACGGCCTCAGGCAATCAACTATTTATCCGCCAACATGATAAAAAAAGTCAACACAGTTTACAGAAGATAAGGTAGAAACAGCTAGAAAGGGCCAGCAGAAAGACATCTGTTTTGCAGCAGTGAGGAAAACAAAGACGCAAGGATGATTTCTAGAAAAATTAACACCTGAAAGACAGCTCATGCAAAGAAAGGGAAATATCAAAGCACTTAAAAATCGTATTGGCCAAGCTCAGAAACTCAGTAAAACACAACAACACAACATTAAAAGTCAAGAGGAAGAAATGGATGTTTGCAGGTACTGACACCTGAATAAGGACTTCCTAAGAAGACTATTTCAAATTGGAAATCTCCATAGAGAAGGCAAAACACAGGTACAAACCTATGAAGGGCACTGCCTTGGTGTTTTTTCAGTTCCAGTAACTCCTGACTCTTGAGCTACGTATCACAAGAATACATGAAGCTACCACAATAGAACTGTGCGCTTTGGGTAAAAAATAAGCTGCAACAATAAATGCAGCTCTCATTTCAAAATTTATACATTTCTAGAAAATTAGCAGTTCTAGTTTTAATTCCTAAGCCTACGGATGGGAGTGAAAGGAAATTCAGAGGACTGCGCATGCTTTACAAATATAAAACTACATTACAAACATGTTCTCCCACACACAACTTACTTGTCATAGTGGTTTTAATTATTTTACTGAATTGGCTTTCTTCATCTGCGGGAAGTCTTTTCCATGGCTAACATATCTCATTAAATAAAGGCTGTCTAGTTATTACAGAGGTTGGAAGGGACCTCTAGAGATCACCTAGTCCAGGCCCCCTATTCCAGCAGGACACCCAGAGCACAGGGCGGCATCCAGGCGGCTTGGGAAGATCTCCAGAGAAGGAGACTCCACAACATCCCTGGGCAGCCTGTTCCAGGGCTCTGGCACCCTCACAGGGAAGACATTTCCCTTCTTTGACAACAGAGCTTCCTCTGTTTCAGCTTCAGCCTCTCGCCCTATTTCTTGGCACCAGTGAAAATAGTCTGTCCCCATCTTTTTGACACCCTCCCTTCAGATATTTGTATACATTGATAACATCCTCTCAGCCTCCTCTTCTCCAGGCTGAACAGGCCCAGCTCTCTTCATCTTTCCCATAGCAAAGATGCTCCAGTCCTCTTATCTTCATAGCCCTAATGCTGAACTCTCTCCAGTAGTTCCACATACCTCTTATCCTGGGGAGCCCAGAACTGCCCCCAATACTCCAGGTGCAGCCTCACCAGAGCTGAGGAGAGGGGCAGGATCCCCTCCCTTGACCTGCTGGCAACACTCCTCCTGATGCAGGCCAGGATCCCATTGGCCTTGTGTCACCAGCAAACTCACCAAGGAGCCACTCTGTTCTTCACCCAGGCGACTGATGAGCAAGTTGAACAGGACTGAATGCAATACTGACCTTGGGGGACACCACTAGCTACAGGCCTCCAACTAGACTTGCACCACTCATCACAAACATCTGAGCTCTGCCATTCAGCAAGCTCTCAGTCCACCACTGTCTGCACATCTAGCCCCTACTTTGAGCTTGCCCGAGAGGATCTTCTGGGAGATACTGTCCAAGCCTTGAGAGAGCCAAGGCAGACAATTCACTGATCTCATCTCCCTAGTCAGTTAGCCCATTAGGGAAGGCTACCCGCTTTGGTTAAGGGACTTCATGATGGCATCCAGCACAAGCTTTTCCATCACCTTTTCAGGAATGGAGGTGAAGCTGAACCTGAAGCTGTCCCAGGGTTGCCTGGGTCCTCCTTCTTGCTCTTCTGGAAGACTACAGTGACATTTGTGTTCTTCTAGCCCTCAGGTCCTCTTCAAGACCTTTCAAGGGCATCAAGGGTGGCCTAGCAATTATAGTAGCCTGCTTCCTCCACAGTTTTAGGTACATCCCATCAGGGCTCATAGATTTATGGGTCATTCATTTAGCATGTTATATTAACTTAGAAAAATACCTTTTTGCAAAATAGCTGTTAAGTGTTCTCCTAGTAGTTGCTTCTCCACGCAGGCAATCAGTGGTTTCCTAAATAAGGCAAGAAAAGTATATTAGAAGTACTAGAGTATAAGCAAATAGCCACCTATTACAGCATACTTGTTAATAGTTTACATTATTATATTTATGCATATTAATTTATGCAGAAGTTAAGACAAAAACATCCTATGTCATACAAGTTAAAGAAGAAAACAATAAACCATGTATGATCGATGCATTCAACTTAGATTGGAGAAAGAAATAGCAGTAGGTTCCGCTTAATGTTTTTTGGAGGTTAGTAGAATAAAGAAATGTCTAACACATGAAGGGATAAAAATACAGTTTTATTATTGTTTACCACACAGCAGCAAAAGTCAAAAGGAATCGACTGATCACTCCCCTTCCAACACAAGGCCTGGCATTATCAACAACAGTATCAAGTGCCAGGCTTAAAATAAAGTGACTTATCATACAGGGGCTAGCGCAAGGCTGAGCTCCTTGCCAACAATGTCATAGGTGGAAAAGGTTGTGTGGATCCCAGGGGAGAGGGCACGAGCATTTCAAGGAGCTTCACTAGGTTATACTGAACCTAGTGAAGCTACATCAGGTTGAGATGTAGCTTCTAGGTTATACTGAACTGTAGTACTAGGTTATACTGAACCTGGTGAAGCTACATCAGGTTGAGAAAATCATCTGAGGTGAAAATAGGCAGAAGCTCGAAGGGTATCAGGGAATGGTATGACATACACTTACTCTACTCTTACTTTCCCTGGGTGGTCACATAATATTAATTAGACCTTCATTCTGAACAGATGAGGCTATTTCTACGTTCACTTGCATGCACCCTGAAACATCCAGCTATTGCCATCTACAGCTGCTCTCCCCAACACTAGAAGGATTCGAGGTTAAGCAAAACTAACCCTTTGTCCTAGAAGACATATTGTACCTACGTAGGAAGCATGGATTATTGCTCCACTTGAGATTGAGCGCACTCCTTCCTGGCAAGCAGACAGAGGGAACGACTTCATCTCGACTGCCAGCTGACAAGGCAGCCTCAACGCACCTCCTGGATCACTTCCATGTCAAGGTCAAACCTAGCAGCTAAATCTACCATCCTTACTGCTCTCTTCACACGTACACAGAGAGACAGTGCGACTCGAGGACCACAACCTCAGGAATTGCTTTCTTTTAATCCAAAGAAATGAAGCCGGTGCAAAGCCTTCTAAAAGCAAGTTTTCAGCCTTTGCCTAAAGGCTACGCTCAGAGCAAGGATCCACTGTATATCTAGGCACTCTGGAAATATTAAATCAACTTACTTCGTACTTAAACGCTAAGCAAATTTATACACACATATATGCTTTAACTTCATACAAAAAAAAAGTAGTTCTATAGTATTTTAATGGGATTGACTTTGCTTAATAAAGCTAGGCACCTTGCATTTACAGAAAGAAGATTCAAGCAGCATCTACAGAAAGAAGATTCATATTAAGATGTGCACCGACACCTACAAAGCATGTGTTAGTGTTATATATACAGGCAATTATTATATATGTATGCACATATAAAGAAATTAGTAGGTTAAAAAGAGATTTTTATTCAGCATTATCCTTTTAACATTCAATTGAATGTCAATAGAATTTAATGCCAATATGTCACCTAGACATGTGGGAGAAAAAAAAAACAACTCTGATTCAATTCTAATTGGCCAGTTCTAATCGGTTAAGCTCTTAAATAAAAAAAGTTATAGCAGAAACATAATGCAGGTCGGGCAGTTTTACAGCCTGTCAGCAACGCTTCTCCTTCCCGAGGTGTTCTTACCCCAGCATAACACACCCGCTTAGCCCAAGTGAAAGAGGAACAAGCTGCCTTGCACAATGCAGGGGCAGTAGCTGCAGCAAAGCTCATCTGCTGTAAATCCCCATCCTGCCTACCCATAAATACCCTTCCTGGTCTCTAACCTATGTCAATATTTAACAACTCTTTTTGCCTAATGACTCTTCCCTTCAAGTGGTTTGCGGGTAAGCTTATTATCAGCACGTGAATGGTTCGGCACAGCCACTACTTTGATAATGCAAATTTGGGTTGCTATACACAGTTTTGCTATTTTTACTTTACACTCACACATCTTTCCGGAAAGGTTTATTCCCTCCCACTACAAACTAACAAAACAAAACAAAACAAACCTGAATCAGAAGCACTGTCAACACAATATCTGTAAAACAATATGGAAATAATCTCTATTTCTCTACAGGTGTGGATAATCACATTGATGCTTAACTTACACCAAGAACAACAAAACTTGCACTCACTGTGTGCTATGGTCTAAGTATGTTATTACTCTGTCTCCTTCTTCTTCTAAACGTTTATTAACATGGTGAAGATACTCTGGGACCTAGCAAGACAAGAAAATGCCAAGTTCAACCATTAAGTATCAAAATATGAACGGCAGATAATCTTGTTGCATGACAGTTACTTTAAACTACACATTTACATAGAGTAGGGAGTAGGATTATTCCCCCGTAATTGTAATATATATATCATTTATAATTTTATTAATAAATGTTCCATCATATTAGAAGTGTTATAAGTATACTCATTACAATATTATGACTTGTCAGAAAGGCACAGAAATTTGAGGATTTGGGGGAGGAAATGATATTTTTCCTTAAAACCCCAATGAGTTCAGCAAGTCCCTAAAATATCACAGGGCAGAGTTTCAGGTGGTGGGAACCACACAGCCCTGCTAATTCAGGGACAGTTTCTCCAGCTGGGCATCTAACCCTATGAAGCGTAAGCACATATTACAACAAACACAGGTAATTCAAGCTCCAAACGACCAAAACACATAGACATACAGGCATGCCTATACATACACATAGGCATATGTGTATATATGTGCAAATACATATGCACAAACACATATATGTGCATGTGAGGACACATGCACATTTATACAATTTATAAATTAGGGCCTTATTCCTTTTGTTTTCTACAGAGCCTTCTGGTGGGTGCATAAAGGCAGCAAGACTCTTCAAAGTAAGTTAATCTCAAGTCCCAGGGGAATTTCAAGGAATGAGGTGAATGAAACAGGAATAAACACAAAAATTCACCTCAGTGCAAATTATTTTCAGATAATAATGATTTCAGAGTGTGTTGATTTGCAGTTTCAGAATTATCCTCATTTACAGGCTGCCCACTCGCATAATTTTATCTCAAGAGCACAGAAAACAAAAATCTCATGTCTATTTAATAGTCATTATAAACAAAATAGCATTTGTTTTGCTACAAAAAAAGTTGTTTATTTGGGTTTTAATCACAAAACACAAAATGAATGACCCTAATAGACATATTGCAGCTCTCAGGCAGGATAGTGTGATGGCACACTTGGAAGCTTTGTGTGCATATACATTTTCTGGTAGTGTGTCTTTAGCTACACAAAATATCACTGAGTTTCTGCAATATTAAACACAAATTTAAAACTTCAAGACAGATTAGGTTCTGTTCTTCCATTAGATATAATACTGTGGTTCCCACATAAGTCTGTGGAAATGTGTACCCAGGTGGCAGTGACATTCATTTAACATTAACACCCTATGGTGCTATAAAGGCTTCTCCCTCAATTCCAAAGCACATTAAACTAACACACAAGCAATTAGCTATAGCAGGCACTTACCTCTCTTTCTTGCATTAATCTTTGGCCCTCTGCAGCATATAAGCAATTTGTCTCCTCCAAAAACCTCTGTTCAAACGATTCCTTATAAACCTGTTTAATAAATTATTTACATTAAGCTGCCATTAACAGTAGCATATTTTCAAGTGCCAGGCATAGAGGACAAGTAATATCTCAAGAACAGCCACAGCTATGAAAAAGTGTGAGATTAACATTATACAAACACAGATGTTCCTTGTTTACCACTAGCTTTAGAGTGACTGAGATCAGTGCTGACTTCCCAAAGCAGCAATAGTGCATTTCAATCATCATTAGATTGTCTAAATAGACAGGCTTCTATTTAAGACACCCAGAGCAACACTAGCACCCAACAAAACAGCTCAGTAAGAGCATCCAATCCTCCTCAGCTCAAGATTCCTGCTGGTGTTTTTGTGGCAAAGATAATATTCCAATTAGTGGCACAAATCAGGTAATTCCTGTCAGTAACAATTCTTCAGAACAACACTGATGTACTAATTGAGGTCAGCCAGGTTTATCTTGATGGCCCTAAACAAAATAAAATGTGTTATGCCAGAGAAAGTGAATTGCCTTTCTCTGGTGAAGGAACAAGGTGTTGCGCAAAAAAGGGCACCAAGAACAATCATAAACATGGAAAAAAATGTGTAATGGTTTACATTGTTTAAGAACAGATGGGAGATAAGTTAAAACAGACTTACTATAAATAACATATAGAAATATATTGTAACATATATGTAAAACAGCTCAAGCAGCCTGAAGACGGAAGCTTAGGAATAGCATGTAAATAAAGGGACAGATGGGAGTGGGGAGGAAGTACTTGAAGGAGGTGGAAGAATAAAAAAGTACATTCTCTAAAAGATAAGACTCTAAAATTCATCATTACATTCTGACTCATTCTTTCTTATGGACTTTTAGAAGTTTGTGTTTTTCAATGCTTCAAACTCAAACAAATGCTCAGCATGCATTCAGAGTGCCACAGTTCACTTGCTCACCATCACAAGCAGACACGGACTCATTACCTCACCCGTCTACTCTCTACACAAGCTCCACATTCAGCAAGGCCTAACTGCAGATTTTGTTCAGTACCTTCCTTCAGAACAACAGGAGCAACCTTAGAGACCGTGCACTAACATGACAAGGTGTGAAACTGGTACGATACCACATAAACCTCTAGAACAAGAAATATCTTAGAATAAGATTCATGTGAGCACAAAATGACTTTAAATTGCGTGGGTACAAATTAATAAATAAAATTAAATATTTATAATATTAAATTATAAATATAAATAATAATTATAAATTATAAATAAATTACGAGTATAAAAATATTATCGGTATATTGAAACTCAGGCAGTTTCATCTCCATATGGGGAAGAACTTTTCCTGTGAGTGTGCCAGAGCCCTGGCACAGGCTGCCCAGAGAGGCTGTGGAGTCTCCTTCTCTGGAGGTCTCCAAACCCGCCTGGATGCCACCCTGTGCCCCGTGCTCTGGGTGTCCCTGCTGGAGCAGGGGGTTGGACTGGATGATCTCTAGGGGTCATTACAGTTATTAGTATTTCTGGTTAGTATTCCTGGTATCTTAAAGACAATTATGGATGAAAAGTCATGAGGGTTAATGTAAAAGCCAGAAATGCAAGTAGGCTGCCTGACTACAAGGGGCTATTTAGCAGTCTTTTATGAAGTCTACCTCCTCACACACTTTTTAAAATCTTACTCTATTTCCAAATGGTGTAAATCACCTGCGAACAGAGCAAGCTAAACACTTGGTAAGAAAAGACAGCCTGTAAGTTTTACCACTCATCACACGAGAAGGCTGCAGCGTTGAGAAGGCTGATCCAATGTTGATCAGAGGCCAAAACACACCAGAGTCAAGAGGACATTTATTATTTTGTTTGGTAACTTCTCAGGTATTGTACCATGAAGTTACAGACTGACCATATCAGACTGAAAACAGTTGCCTGAACTTTGCATTTTGTTCCACTCGTGGCCGTTGTACCAGGAACTTGTCGACATGGCTGTGTTTTTGTGATACAGTCCCATGATTTGGGCTATGAAAAGCCTTTTTACAGTGACTAAGGTGGTTCATTTTTTGTTGCTACAGTTATCCTGCACTACAATTAAAAAAGTGCTCAAGTAAGACAAAATATCACACATATTAGAAGGCTTACAAATCAGGTGTTTAATATCAGAAGGCCACTACCTCAGCTAAAAGGCAGGAAAATAAGCGGTCTCACTTACGAACACAGAACGAAAGACTGTGCACAGGGCAAAGGGAGCTGCTGCTTAATCTAAAAGCTGGATTTTGAACCACGTTTGTTAGAAGATTAAAATGATGACCTATGTGGAAGGGCCACCCTAGGCAAGGCCTGAGGCTGCTTCTGAAGGCCAGGCCTGCTGTACTCACCTGCAGATCAGAGAGCATGCTCAACAAACTGCGCAGCAAGCTTCTGTCCACAGCTTCACCGTTCCGTTCTCGCTCAATCAGCAGGAGGATTCCGTCGATAGTCTTGTTTTGAACTTGTTTATCACTAATAACGTGATTCCTAAACAACTCCAGCCCCATATCCCTGCATGAATATCGAAAACGGATAAATTACTTGAAGTTCGCCTGCTCCAAAGATGTTTCGTTTGTAAAATCTGTATCTTAGCTTGGGAAAAAATATATACACATAATATACACATACATACTATAGAAAGAGAGAATATATTAATGGTTTATATATTTCATTTTAGACTGCCCATTAAGAAAACTATGATATGATTTCCTTAAAAATACCAGGCCCGATACTACAAGATGTATATGGTTCAACTGAAAACAAGGAACAGTCTGTCTATATTTCACACAATAGGGTGTATCATTTCCTTTAATTAAAAGCATTATTACTATAAAAATAATTAAAATCTGTACATACATCTTAGCATAAGATTCCCCAGTATCAACCTACATGTAATTTATCAAGAGCATGAATTCTGTATGTTTAGGAGCTTATGATCACCTAAGTCACGTTTATGTTTCATACTCAGATGATGAGATGGTGCCTCTGTGTCTCACCATAACGAAGCCAATCATTAAATGTCATCATCAACACAAGAACTCTATAAAACTTGTTTCCTACAGCTTTTTCATAAGTGGCAGGTCAAACGGTAGTTTCAGAGCTCAAGAGGGGAAAAAAAAGATACAACGTATGACTAGCCCTCTTGCTGGCACACAAATTAAAAGGCAGCAGAAAGAAGATTCTTTTATGTAGGGACCAGAAAAAGGTAAAGAAAAATTTCTGCAGAGGCCAGAAAAAAATAGAAAAGATTTCATGTTCCACAGAACTACGTAGATGTGGGAGAGGGATGCCAGACTCAAACAGTGCAAGGGATTCCTGTGAGCTCCAAAGTAACTAAGGCAGGAAAAAGGCATGTTGGCACTTTATCTACATGTTTCATTGCCTTAGACTGAGTAATTGTATCGGAGAGTTTTGACAACACCTGGGCTTGTTTCCTTTAGTGATAATAAAACGACCCTCAAGAGTGAACCTGAAAAACAGGTACCCAAAGCCATCGACACAGTAGGCTTAATGTAGAGGATCTAGGGTTGCTGACCTTAATCTCAAAGCTCTGAGCCACGGGTTTCAGCTCTCCGAGGCCAGTGTTGGGAAGATCATCTGCATCTTGTAAATACACCCGACTTAAATTAAAAAAAATCTCAGAGCAAGAAGTCAAAGCTTGAATTCTGCCAGAATCAGGAGCACCTAAAGCAACGCTTGTCCATCACTGAGGCCACCACAGTATGCAAAAGTGCCTTCCCATATAGACAACTTCACCTAAGTTGTAACTCCTACAAATTTATGTATGTCCTCACTTCTGAGCACATGTTCACTGAGCTTGTTGTCCTTGCACTTTATAAGGAATATTCCTGCAGAAGGAGGAAATGACACGTGCATATACAGACGTATAAAATTCCATAAATTAACAAAAACTTTGAAGACCTACTACAGCATTCAAAAAGTAAAATAAATCAAAAATCAACCTTTATAAATACAATAACATATTCAAACTCTAAAAATTACAAAGGAATACTTACACAGATACCTACCATATAGAAGGCAACATTGAATTCTGAAGTACATATGTGCGATCCAAAAATAAGAAAATGCTTCTGATCATGATCTGAAAAATTATGAATTACAGAAAAGAAAGAAATCTTTTCACCAATACATGGCATTTTAAATTATGAAGTAACTTATACATATACCACATATACACGTACCTTAATTGCTGATGTACCTATTCTCAGCTTTGGGTGATTTATATAGCTGCTGCTGTGTAATTTATTGCTCTTAATACTGTCTAAGCACCATGACTAATCAGCACTACCAAGCATATTCCAGACAGTTTCCAAATTCATAAACTGTATAATTATTAGCCTTTTATGAGATCTAGTGCATTAAAATACATTAGCCTTTCAAGCAGTAGCACAGAGACTTTCAGTAAACACCCTGAAATAGCTGCTGTCTTGCTTTTTAAATAAGACACTTTAAGCAGAGGTAGATATAAGCCAGGCACTAGAGCTTTTCAAAATCAAAGTTCATGGCCAAAATTTATGAGAAAGATTCCCCTGTAAGGGAGAAGACTGTATGAAATTATTATCTCTTTTCTTCATTAAGAATGCCAGGAGAGGGGAGGTTTCTCTTTAGCTTCTCCCTGCTTCTCATTTGAGGCCCACCTTGAACGATGCCCATGCAAGGGCTCCCCAGCTTTCAGTTCAGCACAGGAGCTACCCGGGCTGCTGACACGGCTCTGGGCCACTGACAGCAGCTTCCATAGCCACTGGCCACCTGCTGCTCCCTCCGAGGTCTCTGCCTTTCCCTCGGGTGCTGGCGAGGCAGGTCAGCCCATGCAGCTCCCAGCCAAACATATTAAAACAGAATAGCAATGACACTGATTTTTTCCTTCTTTTTTTTTCCCTCTCCTTTTTTTTCCCCCTGACACTTTCCACTTCTTTATTTCAGATTAAAAGCACATCCCTCTGCCCATCCCCCTCAGGAGAGGAGGGTATTTCCAGGGATGAATATAAAAATTCAGCCATTTGGGGCTTCTGTAAAAAGAATTGCATTCTTAATGTATTCTTCTGCTCTAGAATTATGATGATGCATTTTTAAAAGGACAACTCCACAAATTCTTTCTGAATACTCTTTGAAAGAGTATTTTTTACTATAACTTTATTCACTGCGGAGACAGGATGGGGAGAGAGAGAGACTTTAAACTGTTTTTTTTTTTTTTTTTAATTTCCTTTTCCTTAAACCTACAATAGGGATATTCACCTCTGCCTTGCAAAAGGGAAAAGTCACAAATAATCCAGCTGTTGGGGCTATCTGAAACTAAAGATCAGGATTCTTCAATTATTTAAAATTACCAGCAGTAAAAAGCTTCAGCATAGTCGATTTGGCTTTTCTTTCCACTCCTGAAGGATGGGAGGTGTCTATACTTTTTTTTTTTCAGTGATATTTTAAGAAAATCAAAGCTATGAGAGGCAAACAGGACAACTCAGCACAACACAGTTTCCCATAGCCACCCTCCCCCATACCCTGAAAAATGAAAGTGAAAATCTATGCTGAAATTTGGAGGAGGAGATACAACACACCCAAAATAAAACCTGCCTTTTTGCCAGGCCCCACATGCCAGGGATACGCATTCTGCTCAGTCACTCAACCTACCATTTGTCTGCAATGATCTTGCCAGCATTTATTTATCTTCTTTAAAAATAAAAGGCTATCCAGAGAATCTGTACAGTACCTATTAAGGAAATAACTTTGCCAGTCACTCTGGGGGCCAAATCCTGGAGATGACCTTTGCCAGCAGGTCTGCTCCGTGGATTCGGCGGCATTCCTGGCGCTGGCCCGGGGTGAATGGTTAACTGCAAGGCCTGTGCCCAGCAGAAGGGCTGGCACCTCTCCAAAGTGCCTGTTTCCAAGCACTGACACCCGCTGCTCTTCAGGAACACCATCTAGGGGCTGTGCTGCCTGAATTCCACGCAGATTTTAGCGAGAAACCCCAATAGTGCCAAAATCAACCTTATCACCAGCTGAGGCTGGACTGAAGGGTTTATTTTCTTTGTTTAGGTAGTTCGCACTGGGCACAACAGGAGTGACCCTAATCTTTTAAAAGCAGTTACAGTTTTAATTGATCCTCCATAAATCCAAACGCTGAGCTTTTCACATACACTTCCAGGACTTCCCAAGTAAATTACCAAGTTTTCTTCATCCCACAACAGATCCAATTGTTATTTATGCTTTCAGAACTCTAACATATCCTATGAGTAAATCCAGACGTGGTTTTACCTTCCTTTCATGCACACTATCATCTTCAATCAACTCTGGACAAATCTGATTCTTCTAATCTCACGTCCTGCGACATGAAACGGTATCCCTCTAAAATCCAAAACCCAAAACTCCCAACTCTCTGAATTATCAGTTCTATCAGAGACCGAAGAAAACCCAAAGTTTTAAAGCACAAGTTTTAAATGTTTCTTTAGAGGATCAGCTGAATTTTACTAAGCAGGGGAGCAAAACTGACCGCTTTCCAGCTGACTAAAGAACCCAGTTCTCAGGGATCACTCCTGTTTATGAGACTACTGTACACTGAGCCAGAAAGTCTGCCCTGGATCAGACATAATAATGTCCTTTTTAGCTAGATGATATTTTAAATACATCACTTTAAATACCATTGAATAATCAGTTGCCTAATTAAAATGTGAATTCACAGTGCTGATTTACGCTCCCATGTTTTTCATGTGCTAAGGAGAAGCCAGACACTAACTGGGATTCCCAACAACAAGCATGCTGGCACTAAGCCAGATAATAAACAGAAATAAATAAACAGCAAGAGGAAGGGAGCGAGCAAGAGCACACAAGCAGTTCATCTTCTTTAGGAAGAAAAGGATATTCTCTGAATTGAAGGATTTGTGCTTTCACGTGGTCTTCACAGACTTGCCGCAGCTGCTTGTACAGCGTAGCAGAGACTTTGTAAGAACAAAGGTTTTCAACAGCCTAAAAGACAAAAGAAAAAGATTACAAATGAGCAAGGATAAAAAAAAAAAGTTTTCATGTTTTTTTATTTTTGGCTGCTTCTTGGATTGTCAGATTTCATCTTAAAATAAGGTCCATCATTACTATCTGGGTCATTTTTGCAGGCATGTGTTACAAGCATTTTCCCACTGTGAATGCTGTTCAGTAATGGAACTCTAACAGCAGGTCCATTTTGTACATTTCCTGGCCACACACAGACTTTCTAACTCATTCACACCAAATATTTTCATTTCTTAATAAGTTTAGGGATTAATTATTGCTGAATGTTGTCATACTGCAACACTGTAACAAATTAACTGCTTAATCCCTACGCATTTTCCCCACAGACATTTAAATATGTAATTTCCAGTTTTCACATCCCTCAGTTGAGGTGCAAATAACACCCAAGCTAAACATTTTAACCAGTAAATCCCAACTGTAAATAGATATAGCTACTGTCCTGTCATTTTATTAACCTATTTCTTTCTAAACATTTCCACTGGTCATACACTAGTGATTAAATAAGTCAAGCGAAGAAAGAATAAAAGCATTAACTTTTAAATAAAGGCTTGAATTGATTTACTGGGACCTCACAATATTTAGTTGAGGATTTACCCGTAGCTGATTAAGAACTCCAGCTCTGCTCCAAAGCAAACATTCCTTTAGCCACGACATTCACGGAAGCTGAGCTGCTAGGCAGGCGATCCAGACTCTGCTGAGACACCTCTGGACAGCTACAGGAGGCTGTTGTTCAACTGTGCAGCAAGGATGTTGCCTTATGCTGACATTTTTTCCCTCACAAGGAACTCGGTGGGAATGCCAAAGAGAAAATGTATCTTGTTCGATACCACTGCCTATATTTAGCCTGTTCCAGGCGCACTTTGTGCGCTGTATTTCAATAAATTATTTTATTAATAGACCAAAGCATCTAAAATGAATCACAATGAAGACAGCCAAATGTTTTATGAGAACTGTAATGTTCACAGTAAGTTTTCGTGGCTGCTCAGTGCCAGTCGTCTCTTTCTTTAACTTCACCTCAACTTTATTCTATGGGAGGATATTGAAGAGAATCCTGCCTAACACTCAAAGCACTGTTTCGTTTGGGCAACTGAGAGTGACCCACTTTGCTTGAGAGGATTTACAGTGTCCTATTTTGTTGATGGGTTTGGTGACAGCATCGACAGACATGGAGCAAAGTTTCACCCTTTTCCCAAACGTTTTGATTTTCAATCAGCATCCCTCAAATTTTAGCTTTTGGGGGATTTTATTTCTTTGTTTGCATGCACCCCGAAATGTTCTGCTGGTAATGCCCACTCGGAGGCCTCTGCCAAAGCACCAGCAAAGGTTCCTCATTCCGTTTCGGTGTTAAAGGACACAAACACTCCTGCTCGACATGATGAGAAGGGAGGGAGCGAGGGAGGGCTGGCTGCTCCCTAGGCACTAGTACTAGCTTAAAACGTACCTCAAACTGCAGCTTTAAGCACCTTATCAGCTTTGTACCTGCTCTAACTAGCTGCTGCCGCTGCTTTCCTGGGGGAGGAGGTGGTGTTAACACGACCTAATAATTTCTCTCTTCTTCAGTCTTCATTTTATTCAGATTTTTCTGCCATCCATTTTTCTGAGGGAGCTTGATTTGACTTTAATTCATCCTTCAAACAATTAGTTTGGAAAGCAGCTACAAATATTGTCACATTCACAGTGACGTGACACACAAAATAGCACTGACTCTCAGCTACACTCAGATCTATTCAGATCTAGTAAAAGTTTTATTTCAAATCACCCCTTTAATGGCTTGTTTTAAGCAATCTTCTCTTCTGTTTTAGCCTGTAAATAACTTCTACTACTTCTGTTTTTCCCCTGTAGGTTCTTACATCCTAAACAATTTTAGAAATCTTCCAAAACACAGAAAGTGAAACTGTTCCCCAGAGGAATTACCCCATGGGTAACTGTAACCTACTTGATGCCGTTTTATATAAACACTTACCAACTAGTGGCTTCAGCAACTTTGATGCAGTATCTTAAAAAATAACTAATAACAACTACTTTTTTCCCCTTCATTAATACAGCTTTTTTTCCTATTCTACTTCATATCCTCAAGAAAGGCAATGTCACTCCATTTCAATTTATTTATTACCTTTCTGCAAAGGTAGTTTCCCTTTCCCATCATTTTTGTCACTCATTCAGTCCTCACTTGGCCTTCCCCCCCCCACCCCCCTTCTTCCAGTCAAATACAAGTCACTTTTATGAAAATCTTTGCAAACTATCTCCAATCCTTGACATCATTTCCGTGTTAGGAGCAGAAAATTAACTGCTGCCCTCCCGCTGCTGACATTCCTGCTAAGCACCTCCATGCTTTATCCTGTGCTGCTGACGAGGCTTGGAAAGGAGCATCCTCCCGACATCCCCCAGAGCCTGGGCACTGGTTTCCACTTTCTCCAGCCAAAACACCAAATTGGCTCCAAAGAAGTTCACCAGCAGGCTGGTGCCCCAGCCTGCTCGGCACACACGAGCCTCATGCACCTCTCACTTCCAAAACCTAGACCAAGGACTGCACAAAGAAGCCCCAACTGTAAGAAGAACTGATGCACACAAAAACACTCCCCCGTGGGCTCCGTGCTCACCATTAAGCTGATAAAAACGATCTGCAGGAACAGATCAAGTTTCCAATGGATGCTGTGTTTGGGCTTTTTAACTCTGGCAGGGCAGCTTTGCATGGACGCTGCTCACTGTGCAGGAATCCTTTGGATTTGTACCCCTGCCTCACACATTATTGGACCGGCCTTATAATGTGCTGCTCCTGCAAGTGAGCATGCAAACAGAATGAGAGAGCTTTCCTTTCACATGCTATCGGGAATCACTCTCTTCTGCCAGAACTCAGCTCGACAACTTCACCCTGAAACCACTATAATCTCATTTCCGAGCCTCTGAAAACAAGTTAGGTACCTTTCAAAGCATCTACATTATTTTTCCTTAGTCATGAAAAACACAGTATTTTTCAAATGCCGAGTTTAAATCCATGAAGTGTGTTACATAAATCAAACTTTGAAAATTTCTAAATAATAATAGATGAGTACATCAGTCAGGCTATTTAAAAACACAAAATTACATGACGTTAATACGGATTTATTTAACCATTCATTTTACATCTATGTATTAAATATCTTAACTAATCATAGAAAAAAGTTTAGCCACCTCTCAGATTCATGCACATTTCTTTGAGGACCAGGTTTCTCCTTCTTCATAGTCTACATTTTCCAAAACAAACAAACAAAAAACTTACTCACTACCTCTGCTATACATTTTGAAGATTTTTTCATGGTAATATGAATGTTTTAAGTCTTGATCTGACAGCGAGAGTCACATCTGCAGATCAAATACAAAAATCTGCACCCCAAAAAGCCCTTGGAATTAATTTCAGTTATATAGTCCAACCTACTGTATCAGTTTTTTTGATACCTACACTATTATTGTAAAAAAATTACTAAAGTTGCCTATCTCAAAGAAGAGACTTAAATAAAATCCAAATGGAGAAAATGAAAAGAAAAAAATCTCATGACTTTTTTTTCCTTACCCTTCCTATTCACTATTTAATAGTTTGGATGTTGCAGCAGTGATTTTATACCATTGCAAGAGAAAAATCTAAGACATTCTTTCAAAAACACAATAGTAAGCTAAACCAAAGGTGAACTGATAGTTTTTGGTCCATTCACCTTTAATTCCCCGAAAGATAGTAACAATAACAGCCGTTTGGGAAAACTGTTTTTTTGACCTAATTATTATTTAAAACATTATTCATTTAAACATTTACTAGAGACCAAAACACATATAGAAGAGAAGTCCTTATAAAAGATATGCCTGCATGACCAAGTGGGAGTAACAGCCTGTTTTCAGTGTCCTGAGCACAGGGTTTGGGAGGGCCTGACACTTCACGCCCAGCCCCGGCCAGGCCCAGCTTGGCCAGGCTCGGCTTTCCCCGCCTCCGGCGCAACTTGCCTCTCCATGAGCTCAGAGCCTGCTAGCTCTCCTGGGACACCACAGCCAAGTGTAGGCAGTGCAGAAACACAACACCAGGGAGGCTGTTTGGAACAAACCACCCATTTTTCAGCAAATCCAGACGCGCTGCATGAAAACTGGTAGTCTCAAAGTAGTTGTTTCCTGCCTGTAACAGTGAACTTGGAAAACGCCATGCGTCTCACCTGGTAGAGCTCTTCAAGGTTGTACTTAATGGAAACGCTACTCTGTATCGCTCCCACCGCTTCGTGAAGCTTCTGCCACGTGTCCTGAGTGTAATTGTCGGGCAGTTTGGGTCTTTCTGTGCGAGAAAAAAGGCAACAAAACCACAAGCAGTGAGGGCCAGGCTTGCGCGGATAGAGGCGGCCGCCCTCTTCCCCGCGTGCCTCACGCCATTCCGCCCGCCACTGCCGCGCTCCCTCGCGGAAGGGAAGGGGCCGCGCGTGGGCTCCGTGGCCGCGGCGCTGCAGCCGGAGGTCGCGGTTGTTTTTTACCGTCCTTTGCGGCCGGTACCTCCTGCGCTGCCCCGCTCCGCTCCCGGCGGCGCCGGCCCG
>VZSG01000541.1:394396-446284 GCA_013398315.1 Nothoprocta pentlandii | reverse complement strand
CCAGGGCGCTCCCGCCTGCGGCTCCAGAAACAACACGAGGAACTTGTATGTCTTTATTTAGCTGTATGTTCGTGCACCTAAACACATGCAACCCCCCGCCTGGCTCCACCTGTGTGGCGCGTGCCCGTGCACGCCGTGCCGGCACTGCCGTTCCGGCGGACGCGGCCGCCGGCGGGCGACGGCGCTCCAAAACACAGTCGCTCCCCCCAAAAAAAAAACACTTTTCTTTAAAACTCAACGCTTTTCCGTAAAACTCGCCGCTAGGTGTCCAGCCAAGCGGGTCGCGCAGACCCGGCAGCTCGACACGACACCGCGCCCGGCGGGGAGCATCTGGATCCCCTTCCGAGGGGCGACCGGGGCCGGGGAACCGGCGGCAACGGCCGCCGCAAGCCCCGCCCCCTGGCGCGGGATTTGGGGGTGCCGCCCACCCCGGGGGCAACGGCCGCCCCAAGCCCCGCCCCCTGGCGCGGGCACGCGCGGGCGCACGAGGTTTATCTCTGACGCGCGGCCCTGGCGCCGCCCACCGCGCCTTCCTATTGGCCGCCTCCCGCCTCAAGCCACGCCCCCGTGTTCCCTCGGGAGGGCGGGGCGGGGAGGGAGGGCTCGGAGCGGGGTGAGGAGGGCGGTTGGCATCACGTGATCGCGCCCCGCTCTCGCCTCCTGGCCTATCCGGAGGAGGAGGGGACGTCACGTGGGGCGGCGCGGCGCGGCTCGGGTGCGCCGGAAGTGTCGTGCTGCGTCGTGCCATGGCTTGAGGCTGCGCTTGCGGTGAGGCCGCGTGGGCCGGGCCGGACATGGCGGCGGTCCGGGGCGGGGGAACCGGAACCGGGAGACCGGGGGACCGGGGAACCGGGACCGGCGGGGGCGCCCTGGGGCGTGGGCTGCGGCCGGGGCTCCCCCTCGCAGTCGGGCCGAGCCGCCTGGGCGGACCGGGCGGCGCTTGGCCGCCCTCACGTCTCTAAATGCCTCTCGCTTTGCAGAGGGCGAAGCGGCTGCGTTTGATCCGGGGCTCCTCGCCACTCTGCCTTTGAATTAATGGCGCACATCACCATCAACCAGTATTTGCAACAAGTAAGCCGAGTTTTTGCTGTTTTCTTGTGTGTGTGCTATCAGAATATATAGGGATACTTTTTTTTTCTGAAAGTGTGTTTTTACTTTGTTTAAAAAATAAACCCATCTAGAGCGCGTAACATGGCAAATATATGTGCTTGCTTAGTGTTGTGGTAATTAATCCAGCTGCCTGCTGAGGATGTACTCCTGAAATATGATGTTGTATTTGGCTTGATCTGTCAAATGTGGCATCACTGATAAGGGATCAAATGAAGCTGTTTGTACATAAGAATTGGTGTGGTGGGATTGTATGTGTGCAGGGATTTAAGGAAGAACCCCAGTTTACATGTAGAGAGGGTGTGCATGGCAAGAGGATGGAGAGGCAGGAACAGAGCCATAAAGATCTTCAGCCAGGCTGAACCCTCAGTGTCAAGTTGTTTTTGGCTTGATCTGTCTCTTTGCAATATAAAGAGCTTCATCATTGTTATTGCAATCTCATCATTGTTACCATGGTCCTTTCTTGAACCAGAATCAATATAGCCAATTGAGTGAGGGGCAGGTAGTCGGGTAGTTGTTTGGCTTTCAGTCTCAGAAGGGAAGCAGCCGAGATCTCTTGGGACAGTGCTCTGCTCTGAAGAGTCAGCATCTTTTCCAGTTAACAGTCCCAATGATCTTGCCTTTCCACTCTTCCCGACGTATATGCTGTCAAAATAATTTTAAATATTGTTAGAGTTCCTTTCCCATTTCCCATGCTTTACTCTTTATATTTTTATATCTTTGAAAAGAAAAACAACTTTATGGAAAGCCTGAACTGAAACCTGAATGCATAGATAAAATATTATGGAAAGTAGCTAAATAGGGAGGAAAACATAAAATCAACTGCTTAAACTATTTCAGAGACTATATTTGTTTTGAAGGAGTCAAAACGTAGTCTTCTACAATTAGTTTATATTATTAAGCATTGGATTAATTTGTTATGTGTTTGCAAATTATGATTAATGGTAGGGGCAGATTCCATCTGCAGCATCTCAGATGACAATACTGAATTATTTTTTTTATGTTTCCAATATATATTTCATGATTCACCTGCCAAGAAAAAGGAAAGAACAAGCTGCTTCTAATCTGTTTCATAACTGTTGTCTTAATTGTAAAACGCACGTAACTTATTTTGGACTTCTCCAATTTGGCTGTATCATATAGGTATTAAAAAAAGGAAAACACCATACCTTCTCTCCTGAGAGTATATTATTATTTATGTATATTTGTGTATTGAAAATACCATACAAATATCAATTCTTTCAGTTTTAAATTTTTAAAAACTCGTGTTTGGATCAGCAGTCATAACAAGTTGACTTTCGTAGGCAGCCATTAACTTGTTAATATAGCTGTGACTACTTTATTTTATTTTTTCCCCCTGTGCAGGTACAAGAAGCCATCGACAGCAGAGATGGACAATTTTGTGCAGAATTGGTATCATTTAAGCATCCTCATGTTGCCAATCCTAGACTTCAAGTAAGAACTTGTTATCTTGAGACTGTCCAGTTTTGGTCCTGTTTGCCTTCAGTGCTTCTCTTTCCCTGTACGAGTTCCTTTCCACTGGGTAAAAACCTCAGAAATCTGCTTTATGGGCCAGAGCAGGATCCTCTTGCAGGTTTCTTCTCCCCTTCCTTTTCCTGGAATTCTGTCTGTCTGTTTCCATCTTTTCCTGGATGGATAGTGGTGGTTTTTTTTCTTTTTTTTTTTTTTTTTTTTTTTTTTTTTTTTTTTTTTTTTTTTTTTTTTTTTTNTTTTGTTTTGTGGTTTTTTGTTTGTTTTGTTTTGTTTTTCTCCCCTTCTGCTTTGAACTGTGTTCTGGATGGGCATCGCTTTGTAGGCTGCCTGTGGCCAGGTCCCAACAGTGAGTTAAGTGGCCCAGTGGGAGTGGACGTGAAGATGAAATCATGTGGTCCTGAGGATGCAGTGCTTGTGCTTTGTGTTTCAGAAGTTTTTGTGTAAAACTTACTCTAATCTGGTTCTGTGGACACCAGCAGTTACATTATATTGAACATGAGTTGTAGTATAATGTAATGTTAGGTTTTTGTAGATAGGGACGGCATGCTGTGATGAAATACCTAAATAAAGTTCTATTTCTGGTCCAGCATGTATTCTTTTAATGTTTCATTAATTTATTCTATTCGTAGCTTCCATCTCCAGAAGAAAAGTGTCAGCAAGTTCTGGAGCCACCATATGATGAAATGTTTGCAGCCCACTTAAGGTAAGGATGGACTGGCAATGGACAAGTGAGTTGTGAGATGTGCAGCAATCATAGGGAGGCATATCCTTAAGTTTTAATTATTTTAAATGGCTTATATTTAATTTTTTTTTCTTTTGCTACTCTTATAAGCAGTATTAGAATTGCAGGAAATGGACCTCTCCTTCTTCTTTGCAATTCTTCTTTGTATTTGCTCTTCATCTCTCTATAGCCTCTGACACAGCTTTGGATTTGGTGCTTGTTCTTTCCATCTTTAATTTTTACTAGTTGCACAAGAATTCAAAGTGAAATAAGAAAAATTGAAAAGAAAGAATTGAGGGGGAGGAGAAGGGGTCAAGGGAGGAAGGAATTTTGCTCTTAAAAGTACTCTCAAGACAGCTTTAAAATTCAAATAATTATACAAGGCTTTTATTGGAGGAAAAAAATGCTGTGCTATGTTTGATGCTCTGTTTTAGTTCAGTCTCAGAGGTCTTGGAATTGTTTTCTTTCCTATCCCAAGCTCAGTGACATTTTCAATAAGGCTTAGCTTGTTATGGTTCATACTGTACAGACAACAGAAGTAAATCACTGTTCATATACTGGATCAGTTTTCTACAATTATCAGACTCAGGCTTGTGTGACTGTGTTAGGAATACTTCCAAAAATATTTCTACTTTTTCTGTTAAGTGGACTCTAAAAGCTCTACGTCTATTAAAAGGCAAAAAGAAATGTTTGTTTCAGGTATAGGATGCATTCGATGCACTAATGTTCTCTCTGACAGGTGCACTTACGCTGTTGGAAACCACGACTTTGTAGAAGCCTACAAATGCCAAACAGTCATTGTCCAATATCCTTTTCCATAAATCCTGTGCACTGCTTTCAATAATAACTTACCTTTTCAGTTTTGGTGAAATGTGTTCTGCTTCCAAATACCCTTCAGCTATTTAGGTACTTCAGCAGGGGAATCCAGGTACACTTTATGCCTTTCAAATTTCTGTGGGAAAACTGGCATTTGCCTCTAAATTAGAGTGTTAACTTCTCACAGAGAATAGGAGACCCTCAAATTATTAATTTCCATCCCAGTTTTTATTTATTTAGTTGGGAAAGAAGCTGCTGATGTTATTTTATCTTTCAGTGACGGGTGCTTTCCACTATTTTGCTGCAGCACTGAGTGGAGCATTACTGTTCCTTCCTTTACTTTTCCTTCTTGGCTTCTCATTACTGGGTGTTTTACTGATTTCTGCCATTTTATAGAGCATATAATGTTCAGCATGATGCATCTCCTCTGTTCATAGTTTAAATCTCCGCTTCATTTCATAGTGTTTTACATTTTCCTATACATGTTACATCTTTCCTGCGTGCGTTTCAGGCACATAAAGAAGAAAACTGGTGAGTACATTGTAAAGAGTGGACGCTCTCTTGTATTGTTATGCTAGCTTAGCAGTCAAACTAAAATTATGCCTGTAGCTTTTATTTATCTCCATACAAGATAGCAGGATTTGTTGTTGCTACTGTTTTGGTTTGGGTGTGGTTCTTCTGTCTGTCTGTTTTGTTTTGCTCTGTTGAAGCCATAGTAAAAAGGCTTCTGAATGAGTTCTCCTTCATTGTCAGATTTCTACAATGATGAATTCTTGAAGACCTGATTTTTCACAAAAAATCTTTCTAAATAAAAAGGACAGATTTTAAGACTCCCATATATTTCTCTAGTTTTGTGGCCCGCTAGCAAGAAAAAGATGCCTGTTTATCATGCCTTGCTTATTGCATGCCATGCACATACTAAGTGTAAAACATCTATATTTTTCTAGGGCTTTACCTATTATGTATGCTGTAGCTCTTGACCTTCGAATTTTTGCTAACAACGTAAGTCGATCAGAACTGTACATTAAGAAGTTGATTAATTTCATCTATTAGGAGCTAATATTTCTGGTAGAAATATTTTATGCTTGTCATATTAACCTGATTTTGTTCACTACTGTTCAAGCTGTTGCTTAAAAAATATACACGCTTAAACATATTCATATGTTGTTTTGTGAATGAGTATATTCATATTCATACACTTGCACAGAGAAAGTGTGTGTTTGCGTGCACACACAAGTGCTTGGGCACAGCCAGACTAGGTAATAAGTCTCAATTCTGTAGCCAAATGACACAGAAAATTTGTATTTTTGAGACTCGCAAGAAATGAGTATTTGGAATCTGTCATGCTGGAAGCATTTGAGCAACTTCAGTATACTCAAAAGATGCATTTCTGTTTCTTTTGCTTACGTTTCACCTACTGGAAATGAAAGCAAGGGTCAGTGTTGTAGTGAAGCTTGTTGGAAAGCACATTAGCAAATATCCACAGTCTTGTGGGTTTTTTTTCCCCCCTAATCCTTGTTGATTGTTTATGTTCTCTGTTAATTAGTGCATGGGATCTGAGATCCTTCCCACTTTACGTGAACAGTGTTGCCAACTCATTGTTTTCTTTTGAGTCTGCAACATAGACTTTTTTTTTTTCTTTTTCTGAATATGTCATGTCCTACTCGTGTAATTTCTGGTAAATCTGTGGACTTTTGATTTTGTTTGATTTTTGTCTTTTTTTGTCTTTTTTATTGTTTTTTGCTTTGCTAAAAAATCCAGACTGCAGACTTAAAAAATCTCCAGACTGCAGAGAGAAGCTTAATCATAAATTCTATAACTTATATTTGCATTTCAAAAAACATTACTTGGTTCTTACTTAAAAGACAGGGTTTTTTTGCTTGACCCTTGCTCTTTGAAAGCTTGAGTTAGGATTAATGCTCCAATTTAGCTGTAATGTGATTCCAAATGTAGGTGTCTGAGTACTGTATTAATCATAATAGTGCTGAAGCTAATAGTGCTAGGTGTTATTTGCAACATTCTGATTGTTTTTCTGTGTATTCAGTTTGTTGCAAGGTGCTCAGAAACCTCTAATTGTTTTAGTTATTTCCTTTCAGTTACTTTTATTCTGTAAACTTGAGTGACTTTCAGGCTTTGGGGAACGGAAGGCACACAGGCATGACGAATCTGTTGTGCTTTGCCAAATGCTGTAGTAGGGAACTAAACTCTTTATAATCCTGTGACCCACAATGTCGAATTACACGTTGTTTCTTGCCCTGCAATGACAGGCAGATCAACAGCTGGTGAAGAAGGGGAAAAGCAAAGTTGGTGACATGTTGGAAAAAGCAGCAGAGTTGCTGATGAGCTGTTTTCGAGTCTGTGCCAGTGACACGTGAGTGACAGATCTGCTCTACAGTCTGCACTATTGAATTGTTAAGAACTTAATGAACTATTTCCTCCCACTTTTAGTCTATTCTCTTTTCACTATTAGCTGGGGAGGCATCCCTTGAGGTTTGATAACGCTAAAATATATTATTGTGAGGGATTGATTAGATTCTTATCTGTCAGGAAAGATGATTAACCCTTTTGTGCCTCACTAGTTGGCAGCGATTTTTTCTGCCCCCTTGCAGTTAGGTTGCAAGATGATGATTCTTTGCTTTCTGCTCTTAGCAGTTTTAATACTTGTCAAGTGGAGAAAAAGCTTTTTTTCATTCTTCTTCCCCTTGAATACTGGAAACAACTGTTATGCCAGTGTATTTGTTACAGCTGGAGTCAGGAACTTGCTGCACATGAGTGATACCATCTTGCTTGGCGTCTGCCATGTTGAGAAGGAAGGCAGCAGAGCTGCCTTCAGGATTAGGGTTGGGACAGACATTCTGATTTGGCAGTGTTGGTATGGTCTAAGACCAGAAATTTGGCATTATTTTTTATTTTCAGTCATATTCTTACCCTCAAAACATCCATGACGTGGCTGTAGAAGGAAGGAACATTATAAGAAACAAATGACTTACATTTTATTTCTTACTACGTTTTTTTTTTCTTATGACAGGCGAGCAGGCATCGAAGATTCCAAAAAGTGGGGCATGTTGTTTCTCGTGAATCAGCTGTTTAAAATTTATTTTAAGGTAGGTTCAAGTTTAGTATGCTTTTTTATTACAATTATTATTACTGTAATTTAATATTCTAAGTCAAATTCACCCCTCTTTATTATTCACCCTCCGAGTAAAATACAGTTAACCTTTTTAACAGATCAACAAGCTTCACCTATGTAAGCCCTTAATTAGAGCAATCGACAGCTCCAATCTGAAGGATGAGTACAGTATGGCACAGAGAGTGACGTACAGATACTACGTTGGACGCAAAGCGATGTTTGACAGTGACTTCAAGCAAGGTACTGTGGGTCCCTAGCAAGCTTTGAACTCTCACTCCTGGATGTGAAATGTGCTTGATGTGCTTTGAATCAAAACTTCTGCAAAAGGTGCAGTTGTGGGGTTTGTTTGTTTGTTTGTTTTTACTGACCAAAGCAAAATCCCATTGCATGATCCAGGGAGCCATAGGCTGTCAGATCTGAGGTGACTTATCTATGTGACATTTCTAATCGTAGTATAAGCCCTGTTTCTAAATGTTGCTGTCTGTAAATTGCCCTGCAGTCCTCCGAATACACTGTGTGTGTGCATAATAATCTAGGTATCTTCTGGGTGAGCATCAACAGGCTATGTTTGTAAAGGGTCTTACAAAGGAGGCTTTACAACTTTCTTTTCCTCTTGAAGTTGCTGTATGCCAGGTAGGAAACCTTCAGCAAAGTGTACTGTGTGATTAGAGCCAGTGCCTAGACAAGCCACTATTTTAAAGGAAAAGGTTCTGGAGCTGGTTTTGTTCCCTAAGCAGTTTCTGTTGCTTGTCAGCCGTGTCATCTTGGTCTCAGTGAAAACTGATACAGGCTTTTCACAGTTCTGTGCTGTACATGCTGGCACACTTCTGCATTATCAGTAGAAGCCTACATCAGTCACAGGCTGCTCACATCCCCTGGAGAACCTGATTTGTGCATTTGGAAATTCTTTGTTTCATCAGAGCTTTGTGAGACTCCTCCTGTCCTGCAGTGGCACCACCAGTCAGTGATGTTACTGACTTGAGCCGGTAATTCCAGTTTCATTTGTAACTGTGACCTTTGGCCTCTAGACATAGACATTTTTTGTTTCTGAAGGTGCATTTTTTTGTGTGTATTTTCCTGACCTATTTTGATTTGATTCCTTCTTACATCATTCAAAATGTCATGGGTGCAGCCTAGAGACAGACATGAAGCACAGAATTTGCCTTGTAGTTTTAATCAGTTTTGCTGTTGACCCAGTATTTTTATTTGTGTCTGCAGCTGAAGAGTACCTGTCGTTTGCCTTCGAGCACTGTCACCGCTCAAGCCAGAAAAACAAGAGAATGATTTTGATTTACCTGTTGCCTGTAAAAATGCTGTTGGTGGGTAGATTTTCCTCTTCCAAATGAATTTAGAGGGGCAGATGAGACATGCTGGGTATCTGCATAGTTTTGTTTTTCCCACATTGATATTCAGAGCTCTCTCTGCCTGTCCCACATAAGTCATCATACGTAGATTTGTACAGCTGGAAACAGAGAGTGTTGCCGTGTCATTATGCATGTAAATGTAGGAAACGGGGGAAACCCTAAATATTTTCCCCATCTTTCTTTGACCTCTCTCAAAAGTAGAACCCGAAGTTACCTATTTAATAGAAACAAATGCCCCTTCAAGCAGCTTAAAGTTAGAACAGCTCAGCTGATGTGTAGCTAATGTTGCTGAGCGCCTGCCTTGTAGTCAGCTGTGCACGTGGGCCAGGAAAATACGTGGATTCACTAGGACAAATCTATCCCTGTCACCAGATGGGAGTAGAGAGGGTAGTTTGCTGAAGACTGTCGAAGCGGATCTGCTGCAGGAAATAAAGGACTCCTGGCTTTGGCTTTTCCAGCTTTGGGCTTGCCGATGGCAACTTGTGCATCTACCTGCTTCAGGCACGTCGGAAGTGTCACCAGGTGGAGCATTTTGGTTTTGATCACTAAATGAATCAATGAGGTCTGGTTTACCATTTGATCGTTTTATATATATACGCATTTAGTTCTATTAATGTATATAAATAATATTAATGTATATAAATAGAACTAAATGCATCTCTGCTTCTTATTCCTGTCCTCCATCCACTGTTTGAGTGCCCTGAGTTACTGTGACTATACAAATTTTAGTCAGTGTAACTGAGGGGCCAAGAACAAAATTTTGGAGTGTTTTCTATTCCTGGCCCTATTACAAAAGTGATCCTGCTCACATGGTTAATGCATTTATGATCCACTGTGGATCATAAAGGAAGAGTTCCCTTCTTCCACTTTTGCCCTAGCCTGTTTGTGACAGTTCTCCCTTTTCCCTTCTGCGCTCCCTATTTAGCCCCTTGCAGTTTCATGTTGGTTATTACTCTGCAGCTGCTTTTTGATGACAGAAACCTCTCGTGGGGAAAGGGAGAGCATAGGGATGATTAGATGCTGTATTTCGTTTGTATTCATTGTCATTCTTACTAATTATTTTCAGATCAAGCAGTGATAGGGTTGACAAAGCAAAAGTAACAGACTTGCTGTAAAGTTTTCCCCCTTTCACCGGGTGCCTCGGGGTGGTGGATCTTTCAAAGACGCCAGGGCTCTTGTGGAGCAGTTGTAGTGTGCAAGAGGCCCTAAAGAAGCCAGGTGAAGGTCCTGAAGAATTCCTTTTTTGATCAGTGGCCAAACATTACCATGAACATACTAAAATAGCTTGAGTGTTGTTGGTCGTGGTGGGTTTTGGGAGTTTTTGTTTTGTTTTCTTGTTTTATTCCTAGCAGCTCTCAGTAGACATATGGCTGAACTGCTGAGTTCTGCTCTCAGTAATCCCCCAACCAAGAGAGGGGCTTACCCACAACACAGGATGATCACAGGGTCACCGAATGGTTCTGTGGTTAGTGGTAGTAACTAAATAATAATGTCTGACCAAGTCCATGTGCAAAATCATCTCTGCTGTACATGGAGGAGTGGGGGGGAAATAAGTTTCTTTCTGATAATGCACAAGATTCAAAGTCTTACCTGATGTAACGCTGAGAATTTTTTATTTTTCTTTGAATTTTCTTTTAAGAAATGACATTTGTACATCCATATGGAGCCACAGTAAAAAGAAACCTGGTACAGACAGAGCTTAGCACTGAACTGCGCTGAAGTGCTGCTTGTGGGATTAGTAGTTCTGGGAGTTTGCCAATAAGATCATACAATCATACCATACAGTTTGCAACAACCTAGGCCTCTGTCACAGGATCTTCATTTACAAATTTGAGAACTGTTCCCCAATAGCCAGCAATGCTAAGAGACTCCCTGAACCATGATATACAGGTAGTTATCACGAGCTATGTTACAGGGTGTTTGTGTCCTACAAAATACTTTTATTTATCTCTTGTTCTATAGCAAAGGAAATGTAGTTGAACATTTCTGTTTCTCTGACAATTTTTTTTTAATTTTTACTTAAAATGCCTTTGACTTGACTCTGGAAAACTTGGAAACGGTTTATTTTTCAGGGCCATATGCCAACAGTTCAGCTCTTAAAAAAGTATGACCTTATGCAGTTTGCTGAAGTAACAAAGGCTGTGAGGTACGGGGTCTTTATTTTATTGTATCGTATTTGTTAGTTCAAAAAATGTTACATAAATATTTTTATTTCGGATGACTGGGGGGAGATTATTCCTACCAATTCAGATTTTTTTCCTTTTGTCAGAAGGATCAGACCTTCTCGTGTTTTTATTTCTTCCATCCTTACAGTGAAGGCAACCTTCTCCTGTTGAATGAAGCTCTGACAAAGCATGAGACCTTCTTCATTCGATGTGGAATTTTTCTTATTCTGGAAAAGCTGAAAATCATCACCTACAGAAATCTCTTCAAGAAAGTGTAAGCCTAGCAAGCTATATTTTTGCAAAGGCAGATTTAACGTGGTTTTACCTAGGACTGAGATAGAAGTATGTATATTCCAGACCAGATTTCCACTTAAACTGAATTTACTGTAGAGAATCCATTCTACTAAGAACCAGAGTTTTTCAGTGGTTTTTGTTTTATCTTTTTCTCCAGATATTTACTACTCAAGACCCATCAGCTATCTCTGGATGCCTTTCTCTTTGCCCTGAAGTTCATGCAAGTGGATGATGTTGATATCGATGAGGTTCAGTGCATTTTAGCTAACCTAATATATATGGTACGTGCTCCCCACTTTGCTTTTTGTTCCTTGCAAACTGCAGTCAGTAAAAGTGATTATAGAGAATGGAAGTTAATTACAGAATTATGTTAGATCCATATACCTAAATCTAAAGTGTTTGTGTTTGGTAGCTTATTATTCCTTTGAGTCCAAAGGGCAAATGTTTTTCATTTGACGTGGAGAGTTACTCTAGTTGCTGCCTCTTTCTGAGGAATCAGATTTCCGAAGCATTGTGGTACCCTCTTAAGATAACAGAGAGTGGGACAAAGAAATCTGTAGTTTAGTTTATTAGATTGGGAGTAACAGTTAATTTAAACCGTAGTTCAAAAGTGAGCAAGAGTGAGCTTAAAAACACTTGAGTTTTGCCCCTTCAAGGAGATGTAAACTGACCAGAAGGGGGCCCTGGCAAGAGGCGCTCAGTCTGCCAGAAATACTGGTTCACATTTATTTTTAAGGCTCCAACTTCCGGCCTATCGTGCGAGCACACTGACTAGAAACTGTTTTGATTGTATGAGTATAGAAAGCAAGCACAGCAGTGCAGTGATGATGGAGTATACCCACCCACAGCGTGGATTTAGTCTGAAGACAGCTGAAATACAGAAACCATGTTAACACCCTCTGTTTTTCTCCTCCCAGGGTCATATTAAAGGGTATATATCTCATCAGCATCAAAAGCTGGTGGTCAGTAAGCAAAACCCATTCCCTCCATTGTCCACGGTGTGTTGAGCCTTGCGTCTCCTCCAGGCAAGTGCTTCTCAGCTGCTCCGAACCACCCGGCGAACACTGTAAATGACCTGGTCCGTGGCCAGTACTGGAATACCAGGAACTGTTTGTGGCTCCTTTCCCAGAACGGCCAAGGCTGCCAAGGTAGCAAAGTGCATTGCAATGAAACGCCCACTTTTTAACCAGGACTTCCAGGGGCTTTCTAGAGCATTTGAAGTGGCTCACCAGGAAACGAATTAAGAGCATTCCACATTCCTTCTGAAGTGTTTAAAAGCTTTATGGAGAGTACTTTATGTTGTTATTTTTGCGTTTATCTATCTGAAAAGAGAAGTGTTATGCTCTGGTACTAAGGATATTACTCCATCTTCTGGGTGGAAACAATGTTTTTTCTTTTTAATTTTATTTTTTTTAAATTTTTCAATAATGGTATTCATGACTTGCTGATATTGAATACTCTCTTCAGGCCCTCTATAACAACTGGAGATTTCGTGCTTGACACCAAGAGCTTTACTGTGTCATTGAAACCTGTAAGTGTAAATAAATGTTGGATGTTTAACTAGAGCTGCTCAGAAATGGCTCCTTTTTCTCTTTTGTAATTCCTGAAGCAATTTGTTTAACTTTCATCATGATGAAAAAGGGCATGGCCAAGTAATTTATCTCTACACCACTTTATTCTGTTTCTGGAGAAAAGACTGCCACTGGGTCCATGATTTTAAGTGTCTCCTCTACAGGCTCCATTACCTTAAGTTTTGTGGTGGTGGTGGTGGGTTTTTGTTGTTGTTTGGTTGCTTTTTTTTTTTTTTTTTTTTTTTTTTTTTTTTTTTTTTTTTTTTTTTTTTTTTTTTTTTTTTTTTTTTTTTTTTTTTTTTTTTTNTTTTTTTTTTTTTTTTTTTTTTTTTTTTTTTTTTTTTTTTTTTTTTTTTTTTTTTTTTTTTTTTTTTTTTTTTTTTTTTTTTTAAATTACCACATAACTTTGCCTGTGACGATGGTATCTTGTTTGTTGGCTTTTAAGAAAATAAAACAATTGTTTCTATTTTTTTTCCTCCGTTATGGAAGTCTGCTTTTGTCTGAATTCCTTCCTATTTTACCAGCTAACTGAAGTGGTCGTGATTTCGAAGGGAACATGCAGTGATATAAGGTTAAGTCCTGCATTGACATATGTGTTTAGAGGCCTGGTATTCCTGTGGCTATACAAAATAATACTTGTGCAGGTGCTGAAATAAGAATATGGATATTTTGAAGCAGAAGAGAATGAAATAACTTATTTCCTTTTAGAAACACTTAAAAGTCTGTAAAACTTCCAAAGCTTTTTGAGTTAAAACATTAACAGTAATAAGAAACTAAGAGTTTTGTTGTTTTTCTTTTTTTATTAAATAGGTTTTTCACAGTGCTGTGTGTCAGCAGAGGAAGGAGAGGGAATCTTGGGCTTCTTTCTGTGAGCTGGAGTTAAATATTTACAGTATTAATGCAGCTTCCCTTGCTGCGTGTTGTGACAGAGTGACACTGCTCTACGTGCTGCATCCAGATGTTCCTGGGTTCTGTGGATGCAAGTTGAAACACAGGCAGTTCCATCTCCATGTGAGGAAGAACTTCTTCCCTGTGAGGGTGCCAGAGCCCTGGCACAGGCTGCCCAGGGAGGCTGTGGAGTCTCCTCTGGAGGTCTCCAAACCCACCTGGATGCCACCCTGTGCCCCGTGCTCTGGGTGCCCCTGCTGGAGCAGGGGGGTTGGACTAGATGATCTCCAGAGGTCCCTTCCAACCTCAGCCGTTCTGGGATTCTGTGTTTCCTCGCAGGCAGCGGGAGGAGTTTGGTGCTGGAGAGTTGATTGCGTTTGTGTCTCACTTCATTTTTTGCTTAAACCACACCGCGTACCTGGCGGTGTTGGTGAACACAAAGGTCTCCGAGTCGCCGTTTCCTGGCGGCCGGGACCCCAGGATACCCGTGAGAAACCAGGTGCCCTTGTACTCGGCGGCGACGAAGCCGCCCCCGGCCAGGCGCCCGGCCGCGGCCTCCCGCCGGCGCCCGCAGAACTGCCGGGTCGTGAGGCTGCCGTTGAGCGCCCGCTGGCACTCCTCAACGGGGACATAGGAGACCCGCAGCTCCTCGCCTCCCCCGCCGGCCCTTTTCCAGCCGCTGACGGTCCCCACCACGTGGGGAATCAGGACGTGCTCCGCAAAGTCCCGCTCGGGGACGCACACGGGCCGCTGGTGGGTGCTGCACTCGACGGGAGCTCGGAGTCGGAGTAAGGCCACGTCGTTGTCGCCCGTGTCGGCGTCGTAGCGCATGTGCACGTGGATGGCGCTCACCCGCGCGCTGCTCTCTGGTCCTTCTGTCCCGTTGTGCCCTGTGGAGCAGTAGCAGGCTCGTGATGCCTCACAGTAGTTATGGGGCATCACGCAGGAGGGATGTAGCAGAAACCTGGAAGACTGCATGCAGCAGCAACTGCTGATTTATTCTGGGAAGCTTGTCCAACTGAGAAACTACATGGTGTTTGTTTTTTGAGGGTATTTGTTGTTGTTGAAACAATAAACTAGAGTAAATGGGGGGCATGCATAATTTCAGAGTGGAGGTACAAGTAGCCAAGGGTGGCAGGGAATTCTGGTGTGAAATATTATCATTTTCTCCTTGGAAAAGGGAACACTTCTCAATTGACTTGTTTTTGCCTACTTCTAGGCCATAACAGTGTTGTCCCACTGCAGTTCTGCGTTGACCTCTAGAGGTGCTTGTCTCTCTTGCCTTGTTGAAGACACCTCTGCTTCTCATTCAAGATACTCAACTGAGATGCTTAAACAAGAAGCTTTTTTTTTTATAATATTTTCATGCAACAGGATTTTTAATAAGTTGCTGTTCAAATTAGTTTGCTATTAAATGTGCTGGGGAAAAAAGAAAATAATAAAAAAGGTTTGATCACCTACCAGCACCAATCCTTATTTCAAAATCACTGTGCAGAAGGGCACACTCTGCTGTTGTCAACACGAAGTTCCTTTTCAGTAGCACTCCTCCACAGAAGCCCTTCCCTTCTGAATTAAGCAGCAGCACCTCAGAGGAGGAAAGAGGGAACAAAAAAGAAGAAAGAGAGAAGAGAAGGAGGAAAAGCAAACCAAAAAAAGGCAGTGAACAACTCTGGTTGCATGAGGTTGACTGATAGGTTTCATGAAATTCCAGAAATACCTGCCAGGGAAAGCCCTTGTCCCATTTCCTCCTGGTTTCACTTGTCACACTATTAGTGTCTTGCACTGTGCCACATGCACACTCATCTAGCAAAAGAAGAAAAAAGTGAATATTCATGTTGTATCATTTCGAGACAATCACTGTCTGCAGGTATTTCATTGCTTCCACACTTGCTCTGGCCTTGAATTTTTGCACTAGGAAAGAGGAAGCAGGATTTCTTGGCTGTGGAAACCCACAAGAGTTTGCCTGGCTCTTGTGGTGTAATTGGTTGGTGATGGTGCTGCCTGTTTTGGGGCAGGACACGAGGCTCAGGGTTACCGCATTTGCTGTGTCTGTACACATCTTCTGGCCTAGCTTTAGCTGAAAAGAATCAGGTTTTTGTGACCCCAGACCATGCCACAAGGTGAACAGAAAGGGGGATCAAGGGAACTAAGAGATTCCCTTCAAAACCCTGTTCCTGCTCTAGGGAGACCCTGAATGCACTTTTACACGTCACGGGGACTTAGTCCACAGGAGCAAACTAGAGCTAATCTAGTTTGTACAACCCACCTGAAACACACATCTAGTGGAGATAGGGGATCTTTTCCACTGGGAATGCTGCTCTACAGCTTCTCTCATGTTGTGCGGCCCTAATTTTGCTAATACAGGCAGGGCCTAAGCGTGTTAGCATGTGTTTACAGCAGACCTGTTTTGCAAAAGGAGTTAGTATGGTCTGGAAAAAAAGAAAACAACTCGCATTTTAATTAACAGAACAGCAAACAGTGCCCTTCATTTATATGAATCAATTGGGAATCAATTGGGAATGAGGTTTCATTCCCAAACAGACGATGAGTCTTCAGGGGAATTACTCCTTATTGAAAGTGGAAGTAGGATGGAAAACCTGCCCTGCCCTGGCCTGGTAAGATGATGCAAGTGCTCTCTGCAGACCCACATCTAGGTGCTCAGATCAAATATTATGTTTTCACTGCTGCTCAGGTACTTGGCCGCTTGCTGCTGGCCCTTAGTTTTCACTTTTTTTTCTGCCAAATCTAGAAGGTCAATGAGGTTCTTGTAACTTGAGTCTCTCAGGAGGCTCAACCGCAACCGGATTTCCATTTTATTCCCCACTCAGCCATGCACGGAGCGGGCGCCCTCCGCACCTTGTGCCCCCACCTACCTAACGCAATGCACTGCTTCTTATCCTTGCCGAGCTTGTAACCATCAGCACAAGAGCAGTGGTAGGATGTCGTTCCGGGGTAGCAGAAATGGTGACATCCTTCTTTTGCTTCATGTCGACATTCGTTTTTAGCTGAACAGAACAAGCAGAGCGTCGGCAACAGGTCAGCTGCAGGTCTCTTGCATAGCTCGAGTCCTCTTTGCTAAGTGCCTAACGCTTCTCGCCCTGCTAAGGGGTGGCTTGGGGCTCTTTGCCTTGTGGTGGTGCTGCCCACCACCTTGTTCCTTCTCTTGTCAGGCAGCAATGGGAGAGAGCTGTGGCTTTGCAATTTCTCCCCACACCAGCATCTCTGCGTCTCTGGGTTTTGCAGAACAGTAGTAGTTGAGGGTCAACGAGGCCTTCCCTGTTGGAAGATGCCAGGGACTTTCTTTGTGCACCTTTGAGCACAAAGCACCAGGTAGCTGTATTTGGGTGCAGAACTGGCATGTTTTAAGAAGGCAAGTATTGCTTAGGGAGGGGGGAAGCTAAAGTTGTCTGCTTCTCAGTGAAAGCAAATTCACAGCTCTTATTTCTCATACATATGCCAAGAAAATTAAAAGTAACAGCTGCCATTATTAAACATAGCTGAACAACGCCCTTCAAGACACAGTCACTTTCAGCATTCCATAGCTGCACAACAATCAAACTTCAGCCCCAAGCTGTGGCGTGGTGCATTCAGCCCACGGATGGAGAAGCAGCAAAAAAAAAAAAAATGGCTTTAGGAGGCTCCCTCAGACTCCTGCTGCGTGGATCTGGTTCCCAGCACTGGTCCGAGGGTGCCTCCCTCAGCGCTGCCCGCGGAGCTGCTCCGCGCCCGTCCTGTCGCACTCCGTGCAGACGGTGATGCTGCCCGGGAGCAGCCAAGGCGGCCCCCACCCCAGGGAGCCCCAGGCAGGCAGGAATACTGAGGTGAGAGCTGGAGAGCGCATCCGGGCGGATGCGAAAGCCTAGGAGCTGGCCCGGCGCGTTGGAGGTGCCAGAACGAGTCTGTTTTGTTTTATGCTTCCACTTGGAATGGTTTGTTGTTTCACCCTTTGCTTTCTCTGGCAAAATTTGGTATGTTTTATGAGTAGAGTGAGAATGAAAAAAAAAAAAATTAATTCCAGCACAAAAGATGACTAAAGAAAAAAGAGGGCTGCAGCTCTGGGGTGGGTGTTTTGCAGCCCCTGCCTTAAAGGGCTGTAGAGAACCCTCGTTTGTTTGTTTGTTTATGTAGTAGCTCTCTTATTTAGTTTTCATACTTCTAATAGGTTTAAGCATAGCAGTTAGTACTAGATAATGCAAGAAATAATATGTAATAACCATTAGGCATAGAATGAGGTAAATTTATGAGTTGTGGTTTAGCATATGTAAATATTACAAGGGACTTCAGTGTAGTTAAGAAAATAGGAAGCTACAGGCTCAAAAATTACTAGAGAAGCAAGAAGTTATTTTTTCATAGGGAAAGGATTATAAGCAGTAGTTTGAGCAGTAACTACCCAATAAAGATAATTTTTACTGTATTCAGACTGAGAATTAGAACGCAATCAGATATGATTATACCATCTTTAGACTAGAATCTTCTTTATGATTTAGCACATCCTTGTGCTCTTCTATCCTGAGAGAGAGAGTTTTGAAGGTCCACGTAATATTGGAGGCAGCTACATGACTAGGAAGTCCTATCAGGAGGGGAGTTTGGGGTCTTGATGCCATTTAGCTCCCTAGGGCCACAGGATGGAGGTAACTACCACATCTTTGGAGTTCTATCCATCTTTGAGGACAAGCAGCCAAGGAGGCTCAGCAGTCTTGTTCTCTGGTGGCCTTTGGAGCTGACTTTGCTTTCTCTGCCCTGAAAAGAGGGAGGGTGAATGGACAAATCAAGGCAACCTCAGAATACTGCAAAACCACGGCAGACTTGCCGAAGGGCATTCAAGGCAAGTAGCACACATCACCTCTGCCAAGAATTGCGTATTTTATCCTAAAACCGGTAGCTGGTTTCAGTAGATGAGCATGGTTCCCAGCGTGTCCCCCGCACCAGGAGGAGATGAGCGCCTCGCGGGAGGAGGTGCCTTACCGAAGGCGCAGTTCTCCCCTTCGTAGCCGTCGACGCAGGTACACGTGTAGCTGCGGATGTTGTCCTCGCACACGCCGTTGTGCTGGCATGGGTTTGAGGAGCACCTCCTGCCCTCTAGGGAAACGCCACAGGAGAGGGGGCAGTTACTGGCAGCAGTGACCCCCACTTGTATCAATTACACAGCGCTCTTCCCAGCATGGGAAAAAAAAAACATTTGGAGAAGTGTTGCCAAAACAGAAGAAAATAGTTAGGAAGGAAATGTTACATTTCACTGAATTGTGCCTTGTAGGCAATTTTTTGCCAGAATCCCTGCTTTCAAATATGCTCTGGCAATGCTTAGCAGGGAAGCAGGGAAGTGCACGGAGGCCAGAGGTTGTCCCGAGGGATTCCGCGCTGCTTCTGGGACCCATCGGACACGTGCAGGCCCCTTCTCTTCCTGCCCTAACCACCCAATCTGTTGCAGCCAGAGTCTGACATGGTCATTGTATTAGATGATATAAATTCCCAGAAGAGAACAAGCAGAATACAAACAGTCACAGAAATGATCTTTTAGTCTAGCAATGACTGTTTTCAGCTCTGTGCAATGCAGCCTGGAGTCCGGCCCATTCGGGAGTGTTGGGACATGGAGCAACCGATTGCAGACAGCCCCTCTTCCAAGCCTGTCTGGAAAGGGGAGCCTTCTGGGAGCTGATTCCCAACAAGAATGCCTTCATTATTCAAAAACTATAATCATTCTCTGCAGGAAAAAAAAAATGTAGCTGGAACCTTAATTTTCTGTCAGAAAAGTCCTGAGCGACACTACATTTTTGTTTAGTTATCTCTCTCCTCATTATCTTGATATTCTCAACATGCATTTCAACTAAATTAATGTAATTACCAGATCTTGAATTCTTCAGTATTTCAAATACATAAAAAACCAACCTAACCCTGCTACAGATTTTTCCTGTCAAGCTAATAGCACTGGTGGCACATGCCAAAAGTTCAAAGAACCCTTTTCAGTTCCTCTTCAAGGATGGAGCTGGGCTTCAAGGATGGAACTGGAGCCTAGTGCTGACTTGCACTTCATGCATTTACTCTTTAAGAACATAATATGAGATCAGTATTTCAAGTGTTACGTGGTAGATTTAAATATAGTGGGCAAAAACCTGGCATCAAAATTACCTAGTAAACACAGTGAACCTGTGTTCCTCCCAAAACTAGGAGACTGGTCTTTTACACACCTGTACAAATAATATGAAGTTGCAAGCCAGAGGACTTCCTCGTGTAGATGAACTACAGGCAGAGCTTCAAGGTTCCCTTTAAGCTGGCAATTGGAAAGACTCCAGAGTAGTTTGGAAATGTTCTCCAAATAACAGCAGCTTATCATGGCACTAGTTGTCTGGGAGCAAGCCAGAAAAGCCTAGCTTGGGACGCGAACTCCAACCTTTCTAAAATTCTAAGTCTTCATCTGAAAGGTTAATTCCAGGCAGCAGATTTCATAACTAGCACCAGGGACAGAAAGATGAAAACTCTGTCTGATAGTGGGAAAAAAAATCAGCTTGGGCTAATGCGTGTGCATTTTTTAGCTTTAGCTGTGCTAAAATACTGGCTTGAAGCAGTTACCACCTCCAGCAGAGCTGCAGTGAGGCCCCACCATATCCCAGCAGAGTGTGTGTCCACCAGGAGAGCTTTGGGAAGGGCTCATTGGTGCCCTTGAGGAGGCAGCTTTGAGGCATGAAAAATTCCAGCAGCAGCAGCTGGGAAGCTGGAGCTAGGAAAGGATGGGATCCACAGCCTCAAGCAAGTTTGGTGGTTTCAAGCCTCTGAAATGCATCCTGAAATACAAGTAAGGAAGCCTTGGAAATTTCTGGGATCACAGGAGATACCGTAAGACTGGAAAAAAGGTAAACTTAGCACCTATGCTATGTGCCGTGTCAGCTTTGCCTTGAAGAGAGCAGCTTGGAGTAACACAAAGTCAAGCCAAAACGTGAGCCAGCAAGTGGGCAGTGCTGATGCTCAAGCTTTCTCTCCAGCCATGCTTTTATTTGCAGTACAGATTTGCACTGTGAATCCTGGAATACGGATGGAAAAAAAAACAGGTATGTTCGGGGGTCTAGAAAAATGTGGCCTCGGAAAACAGGATGAAAACAATGGGTTTGTTTAGTCAGGAGGAAGAAAATCAGGCAAATGACAATGTTCTTCAAAACATTTGAAAGAATAACATAAAGAAGGAAGTGCACCCTGATTTTCATTAGAAAGAGGACAGGCCATCATGGGGTTTAACTGGAATAGGGAAGCCATAGCTTCCCTATAGCTTATATATGTATATAGCTTATACATTTATATATATATATATATATATATATATATAAAGGCTATTGCTTATATATATATAGAAAAAAAATCTGCTTCTAGCAGCAAGGGTAGATAGTAACTTTCCCAGCTCCCTTGGGGGCTGCAGAATCTCTCTCGTTAGAAGTTTCCATAAGGATGTTAGGCAAACATCTCCCGGGCTTGTCTTAGGCTGTGTAAGTTTAGGCCACAAGCCTAAACCTGCTCAGTTAATGTATTTCCTATGACTGCCCTGAAACTTATAAGCACCTAAAAAGAAAGGGCTACAAAACTGGAAAGTTTTCTTGAGATATTAAGGCAGATAGAAAGCAAATGCTCTTTGATTTATCTAATGGTTATGTATAGCCCTAAGACTGTTGAAATAATTTACGTGAGAGAAGATGTACTTTAGATTTTTGTGAGCTTTCTGTGTAAGTATATGCACGTGTGTATGTGTACACACATATGTATGCACATATATATCCATTACACACACACATACACCCTATGTATGAAATACAGACTTTCCTTAAACCTATACCAAGGTAGAAAAGGTCTGAAACAGTCTCAGGCAAGAGCTCTATTGTGGAACAGATACAAAGTAATTCAAGGTCTGATAGAGATTTCCCCATGCTATTAATGGTCCCTGTCCACTGCCACAAGATCACAATTATTCACAAATTTTTAAAGGTTTTTTTCAGTTCACAAATTTGACTGCAAGAAATTTTTTAAAAAAGGACCAAAGGCATCACATTAAGCTCCCATTAGTTTTTCTTAAGTTCAGGCCCATCTCTAGGGAAAAATACATATTTTCATTATATCATTTCAGTTTTCACTGTTGGTTTACTCTATTGGGAGTTTTTAGAGTTCTGATCATAAGTGGCTTAAAATACATATGAAGAAAGAGCTAGACACTGGTAGAAAGCACTGCATCCTCACTGTGGCTAAGCTTGTTTGGGTGATCCATCTCAGCTGGTCACCTTCCTGTTAAACTAGAGGGAAAGTCTGTATAACTATCTTAGCATAAACATCTGATGACTGAAATTTGGAGAAAATAATTCCACCTTCACAGATGCAATAAAATATGTATCTATTGCCAGATATTTTATATGCTTTTTCATAACATTTAAATCATAGATGGGATTTTCTTATGGGACAGTACTCTAGACTCAGCATTTTAATACCTTTGGAAGAAAATTATTGCTAAATGCTGTTTTTATCAGTTATTGTCTAAACTAGTTAAAAAATAAAAAAGTCAGTTTAAGAAAAGAGAAGCATTCAGAATGCAACATGCGGAGAAGAGCAAGCCCAGTAACCATAAGTTGTTGCCCAGACTCAGTGCTCAGGAGGCATCCAGTTACCTCAGCCCTTCAGTTTTCTTTACAGGTTGATCTCAATCTCTTGCTTTGGGGGCTGTCAAGACATGACCCCAGGAGCCCATAGGAAGCTCAGGAGCTTTTAGGACCCATCTGTCTCACTCAGGTTTAAGTACTAGGCTTGCATCAGACCAAGTCAAGATACTTACAGCTCGACAACATTAAGAAAGAGAAATCAAGAGGGCCAGCTTACCATAATAGGCATCCCAAAACATTTTCTGAAAAGTAAAAAAAAAGAGAAAACATATTTCAATGGTTAAATAACATATTCTTCCATAAATATTTTGGTAAAACAAAAATATTATGTCAGAGGGTGCATACTTCAGTTCAACATTTGCTCAGCTACACAGTGGGAGGGATTTGGATTCCTGCTCCTTTTATTGTTTGCTGAGCAGTTATTAAGGAGAAAAACACACTTTATAGGCAAAAGAGAAACAGCCAACCCCCTCAGCAATATGGTTTCCTGGAAACACTGGCCAGCAATGATCCGTCTGGCCTGGGAAGTGACCCCAGCATTGCTTGGCCCCCCACAATAGGAAGCTGGAGGGCGTTTAGCCGTGTCCAGGGAATAGATCACAATACTTTTTGACCGCACAACCTTTTAGAACAATGAACGCTTGGGAGAACATTCCCATGTGCATGTGTGTGGATGTGGTGTGTGCGTGTGTGTGCAATGGTCCATTTCAGGGTGAGTTGCCAGAAAGGCAGGTACTACAAAAGGATAAAACAGATTTTGCAGGATGCGGACAGTGATGGGCATCCCCACTCACGGCTAAGGGCTCCTCCTTCATCGTTTTACTCTCTTGCTTGTCCCCCAGAAATTGCTTGGCCCACGCTGCTGGTGGCAGCTGATAGCCCTGAATGAGCTGCAGTGATTTAAAGTGGTCATAAACTCTTCCCTCCACACACCGCCTACACCCTCAACTTCCCTTGCAAAAACAGTCTCTGGCAAGATTCCTGCTAAGAGCCCAGTATCCAGCCATGCATTTCAGAGGGGCTGTTGTACTTACAAGCATATCATCATTTTCAAACACTTCTCTTGCTTCTTCATGTGTGCATCTTTCCTCCAGGCACTCTCTTTCCAAGCTGCCCTGAAGGACCTCCTCCAAAAGCAGGGAATTGGCTCTCCTGTGCCTCTTGATAACTTTGTTTGCATCATCACCAGATATAAACACTGAAGTATTGCATGACAAAATGCTAATATAAGTACTTATATTAATTTTCCCATCTACATTCACTTTTTCAAAGAAAAGATTTTAGTAAGCAGACATATTAATCATGAATAGAAATCTTTTGGCTAATTCAGTGTTGCAACAGTGTTAAATATATATATACTGATAGAGCTCTAATTTCTTAGCCCAAACTAGACTGAGAAGCCAGGGGGTTGTTGCCTTTTTTTTCTTCTTTTTCTTCTTTTCATCATACCTCAATGTGTGAAGTCCTGTGCAGTCCCCTTGTCACTGTTCTGTGGTAGGCTTCATGGCTCTCTGATCCCAGTAGGACCAAAACAACAAGTTACTGAGTCATGACATTATTTATTTTTCCCCTAGGTTTATGCAGCACCAAGCACAAGGGGATCCTGGTCTTTGACCAGCGCTCTGAGCTTGCACAAAAATAAAAGTACTCAGCTGTAATTCATTGCTGAGCTTTTCTGCAGAATTCCTTGTACATGCAAAAAGCTCTTGGATCTGCCTGCTGCAGCCCCTCCCACTGCTGTTTTAACTATAAAACATCTTTGGATGTGACCAGGGGAAGGAGAAATACCACTGGAAAGGCAGAGACGGTTATGTAAGATTCCAGGGGACTCCCAGAATCTTGAGCAGAAGTGAAAATTGTCACTATACATTTCTGATAAAACCAGCACTTTTCAGCCTGATTTCATGGGGATTTTCTGCTGAGGAAACTGGCATATCTCAGTCAGATATCCGCTATGGAAAACAAATAGAAGTACTTCTCTGCAATGCCCACAAAAGCTAAGAGTGCTATATCATATACCATGCCTTATGGGGAGGATATCATAATCCTTACAGAGGAAAAATCAAAGAAAAGAGAGATGTCAGAGATATCAGCAAAGATACCCAGGACAAATATTGCTTGGCAGCAGGATGCTGAGCTATAACCCATTGTCTATGGCATTAACCCTTAGGCAGCTCTCTGTGTCAGTCTGTATTTGTCACTTCTCCTATACTTAGTATGAAAACCCAATGGGGCAGGGGCGGTTTCAGTTTTGTTTTGTTTTGTTTTTTTCCATACAGCAAATTGAGTCCTAGAACTGCTGGGCACAACGGTTGTGTTAATCAGCAATACTACAAATAGAAAACATGACAGTAGTAACAGGAAATGTATTCTGAAACCACATACAATTTCATTGTTGTGCAGGATATTCATGTTATACATTAGTATATACTGGCAGTGCACTTTTCTTGGTAGGACCATTTTTTCTTTTCTAAGTGATCACTTTCTTTTTCTCTTTTCCTCATTTATAGTCTCATTTTTGACAAATCGTGGAAGATTAACACAGAAATGTGTACTTCTGCAAACTACAAAAAGCTTCTCAGCCTCTTTAATAAGACTCTATTTCATCAGTAATTTGAAATATGAAACAATATATATATATATACATTTAGTATCTGGGGCACTTTTTAGGAATGGTAAGTATAGATAAAACATCATCCTTATGTAGATCATGGCATTTCAAAATGTTATTGCTCCATAACCTACTGTAATTTTTACTCAGGTACATGAAAAAAAAAAAGAGAAATGTAATAAAAAATAAGGAGCAGAAGTTTTTCAGCAAGGCTGCCCTGTGCTGCAGAAACTGAGCCTGATAGAAGGTACACAGTTACTCATGTGTTTCAGGAGAGAGGTAGTGCAAAGCAAAATGAAAGCTGCAAGAAAGCAAAGGCCATACCTGTCTGCTCTGCCTGCAGGAAAGGGAGGACAGAGAGGAGGCCCAAGAGTGTCCCCAAGCCCCTTGCCATTGCCTTGTCTGAGACTTACAGCCGCTCGCCTGCCTGCCTTCCTGCAGCACCGCTTCCAAGCGGCGACATGGGAAATGTTGACGTTTAAAGTCCAGCTGCTCGTGAGACAACAAAAGCTCCAAGGGCAAAGCCCGTCCTCAGGGTCAACACGCGAGCACCTTAAAAATACCCGTTTGGTGGTGCAACAGTCTCACTTTGCACCATGAGGGGAATATTCCTTCCCTCCCTGGGCCCCTCAGTGCAACCCAAAATGGGGAGAGGTGAAGCCCCATGACTCTTCTTTTGTATCATAATGAAGCACAGGCATGAGCTTGGTGGTAACTGCAGGGAAGAATTTTATGGTGCGACTGGTTTATATCCCCATATGACATTTACCAAGACAGGAAGGGAAATTCTACTGTATTTGCAACTTAGCTACACTGCAATGAAGTGACCCTGCAAATTTCCCCTAAATTTCCCTTGTAAAGCTGTATTTTAGTGGCTCTGGCATTCTTTCTCTTTATGTGTGCCACAAAGGAGAGGATGGGAAATTCTTCCAGAGCTTGAGGATCTCAGTGGCATCCCTGTGTAGAGTCTGCCAAAGGAGACCTAGATAAGAAACTAAAAGAAGGATTTCCTCTGCTGCTCTGATCATCGGCTGGCCATCTAGCAAGGCATAAGACAAGAAGATAGATGAAAGCAGATTACAGGAAAAGCCAGGTCCCCACCAAACCTGAATCAACAACATGCTGGTGTTGCCCAGGCAGGACATTGCAGCAAGAGGGTCAGCCACCAGCCCAGGAAGGCTCCCAAGAAGAGAAGGAAATGATTTACAGTCAGAGCAAAAAATACTGTAAGGAAAAAAGTTTTTTTAAAAAATCTCTTTGGCTTTTCATCTGTTATGTTTTTCATTTATGTACGGCTTTTCCCACACGCTCTCCATGGGGATGTTGTTCCAGAAGTATACTCCAACTTTTTAACTTCAGCCCTTCTAACAGCAAGACTAATTTTATTGGCAACCAATGTCTAACCTTACATCATTGTTTCTCCCTAATAGCTCTGAGAACTAATTAACATAGCTTCCCACCCTCTTCAGTTCACTACAAGTCAGGCTTTTCTTAGCACGAGCTCTCCATGCTCCCCATCATCCCCCTGAGGCCATGAAGTTTAGGGCGATCTTCTTGGTGTGGGGCTGTGGTGATGCTTTTCCACATCTTTCATGTCAGCTTATAGCCATATTCTCTTCATGGCTGGTGTTTATGCCTCCCTTATATCTCTGCCTTCCTGCAATGACGACTATCGCCTGATGTATACACAGTACAGTGAGCCTGGCTCCCTTTTGCACACTGAGGTGGAAGATATGGCACCACTTGATGTCAGCATTGCCCCAGGACTTTGCAGAAACTGGCACAAAAACATGCACCTGTAAAAAAAACTTTTTTTTTTTTTTTTTAGTGAGCTGTTTACATTTTACAAGCTTCTGCCAATTAAGGAGTATTTTAAGGTACAAGCTAATTATTCAGATCAGGTTAATAATAGCAACACAGAGCTTTAGAGACTGTGCTCTCTCCAAAGTTTAGTTTGCATGTTAATGCTTTCTTACTGTTTGTTTGTTTTTTACTTTTTTTACTTTTTTTACCAAATATTCCTGGCGGAACTGCTATGCCCTCAGGATGGGTCACAGCGTACTCACTCACATTAGGCCCTGACTATTTGACGCTGATATTATTGCAACAGGCCCTGCTTTTAAATTTCTATAGTACTATGGAAAATTGCATAAAGGCAGGATTTTAAAAATGCAATCCTTTCCTCACATGTTTTTTTAATAAAGAGTGATGGGAACCTTTTCCATTCCTTCAAGTACCATAGTGAGCACATGGAGATATGTTTCAATCAAGTGTCCCACAGACCTATTTCCTGCAGACCTGGTTACACATTGCCTCTTCCTTAAAGAGGGAGACAAAATGCACAGAATTCTTTTATTTTAAATGATCTTGTGCACACTGGGATTCTGAGAAGTGCCTCAGAGCCTGTGGCTGCCTTGGGGTCCCTCTTAATGGTGGTGACCACGACATCTCTGAAAAAAGACCATAAAAGCGGGTCTGTGGCTCCTTGGAATGGTACTGCCAAATATTCAGGAAGCAGAGCGAGTGACACAGGCACGTGCAGCAAGCCAAGGGAAGAGGGTTTGCCAAAGAAGAGCTGCGATTGCAGTGCTGAGGTGGTGACAGGGACAGGCCGATGTCACTGACGTCATGCGGTGGCCCCACGCGACCTGTCACTCCTCGCTTGGCAGAGGGCAGGCCACGGGGGAGCTCTTCCAGGCAACAGCCACTGCCATCCACTTTCGGGAAATGTGTCCACATGCTATCAAGAGGGGACAGTGATTATTTTCCAGAAGTCATCCCTTGTTCTTGGCAAATCTCAATATCCGATTTCTGGGCTTATGGTGGGTGGTGGAGGGAGAAATTCCTCTTGCAGATAAACACACAAACTCTGTGGTTAGTGTGTGTATTTCCTGTATTTAAACGCTGTGTATTTCCTGGAGAGCGGATCAAACCTGCTTCACAGTGAAGGGCACGTGCCACACAGCCTCCCTGTAGCAGAAAGTACAGACGTAGTTCCTGGCATGTGCTTCCTCCTCTGCCTCGCACACCTACAATAAAGCCTCTTTTCTTCTCTGTGAAAACTTTGCAGCCATCAGCCCCTTTCCACAGGATGCTCTGGCATCTAGAAACCAGGGAATAGGGGAAAGCCGGTGACTGTTTGCTGCCTTGCGGCTGGGAGGAGGAGATATCGGGAATGGGACCACCCCTGTAAAAGAAAATTCTATGAGGACCAGGCTCCTGAACTGTCATCTTCTGCCATGTCCCCTCTCCTGTCCTGAGTGCCTCACACTGGGCCTAAAAGTGTTTTGTGTTGGGACAGAAGAAAATGGAAGGGTGAAGATTTCTTCAGCATGTTTGGAGATGTATAGTTTGGTGTTGTGTGAAGGATGAGGGCAATGGTTGTGAAGGGATGGGGGAAGAGCAGCCAGGGGAGTGTATGGCTGTAAGAAGGGAATGCTTGAATCCTATCGGAGTGATGGAGCAGGAAAACATGGGAGCCTAAGAAGAGAGTGGGAAGAAGGAGGCCAAAGAGTGGTGGGAGAAGTGGGTTGGGGCTGTGGCAAGGAGGAAAAACAGGATGGAGAAGAGAAGGAGAGTGGGATCAGCCTGCAGAAGGAGTATGAAGTTTAAGGCAGTGGAAATGATGCAGCTTTGAGTCTATGACATGCCATGCTTGGTCTGTAGCAGGGGAATTGCACCTCTGACACTGGCAAGAGGAGTATCTCCAAGACAAGAGGAACTGATCACAGTTTTCATCAGTTGCAGATCACAGTTTCAGTTAGCTTCATATATTTATCAATTTCTATATGCTTAGTATGCCATTTTCACAACGAGCCCTTCTTGTACTATTCCAGAAACTCAGAAAAACTCGAGTCACTGGCAACAAGGCCATAGTAGGAGCCCTTTCAAACCCTTCTACTCTGAGCTCTCTTGCTGAGATGATTGCATTGAGTTTTTTTGCACTCCCTGCCCAATTTTGCCACTGGCTGCTACACATGGTGCTAAAAACTGATGTGAGGTGTCCTGTATGACAGACTCATGCCTATAGTGTTACTGTCTTCACATCTCCTTCCCCAGAGGCAAGAGCCCTGCAGCCCCTGCAGCTGCGTCACAGCAATTGCTACCAGCTCCAAAGAGACAGAGGTGTCAGAACTAAGTTTTACTGTGTCCTCACTCAGGACTTCATCTGTCTGAGGCCTGATTTGTATGCCTCTATGTCAGAATGTGTTTAAGAAGATCATTTCTTATACAAATACATTGTGCAGCTATTACAAAGGGGAAATGAAAGCAGGAGATTGGCAAAAGAGAGCTGTTTTTTTTTTTTTTTTTTCTGAATAAAAGAAGCTATCACTTACACGCACCTGCTGAGGAACAACTAAATGTCAATGGACACGGTCCAGTCTAGTCACCAATCAGCCCAAAGCAGGTGAGTGTGATCACGCATAGTCTTGCTCAAGAGCTAGTAATACATGACATTTGCTCTCATTTACTTGCCAAAGTACCTATCTGCAAGCACGTTTCAAAGCAGGTCTCAGTGTATGCAGAAGCTACACAACTGTGAGCTACCAGCAGAAAGGAAGCACCTACCCCACAAAGAGTTAATGCTCAGTGGAGTTAAAGGGGGTTATAATTCAGTTAAACATCTGGAAAGTCATCAGCCAGTTCTGCTCACCATCTGCATGAAAAAAAAAATAATTCTTGCCACATCCAAAGGGTATGGCCATTTCTAAAAGCTGGAGGAACTGCAGTCATTTTGGAAGAGTGTCAAAACTGCTTCTTTGGTTAGGATATGGATTGCAGGAATTCCTGAGAGAATAGGGCTGGATGGAGAAATACGGCCTGGGGAGGTTTGATGTTCTGCAGTGACTTCTGTACCCACAGCAAGGTTTTAATTTGAGGACAAAAAAAACCTGCCATGAAGTTGTGTAAACCTCCTGAGAGCTTGTGACTGGCAAGGAAAAACATTTTGGATCTACTCTGACATCTAGGTAGATGCAGGCTTCCATATCTTGTATGTCTGTGCACCAATTGCTAAACCCCATAACTGTTAATATTTCAGTCATTAAAACAGATTCTTCCTTTACTTTTACCTTCGTATTTCTTTCCCTTTCCACCCCTTTATCTGAACTTCCTTCTCCTTTCAAAACTTCAGCCCATGAAAGTGAACACCAAACAGCCATAGATGTAAGTGCATATGCACAGGGAACATCATATCTCTTATGCACTTCTGTGCAGCTTCTGTGTTAAATGAGGAAGTTCATAAGTTCCCTTATGAAAAAACTCAGAAAACTCACTATGTTGTTTGTTCCTTTTGAATGAGGCTTGTATGATTTTTCTTCCTTTTTCTTTGATAAGATCTGCCTGTGACCTAACCTGTACCTCAGGAAAAAATTGCTTCAGGATAGTCCACAGACAAAACTATACACACTTTTTTTCAGGCAAATTCCTGGGACACTAATGCAGTCAGAAGTGGTCAATGTGGAAATAAGAAAGTGCTTTGAGCTTCCCTTCTTCCAATCTGGGACTTAGCAGATTGTCACCTTCTGAAATAAAACATCTGTGTAATAGTAGGAATTTGTCCTTTCAAAAGCTACTTAAATAAATCTGATTTTGAGAGCTTGCTAGTACAGAGGTTTAGGTCTCTTCCCAGTGGTGTCTGAAATACTTCACTGAGCTTGGCCAAGAGCTTTACAAAATTTTGCTCCTGTGCTCACACACTTGCTCCTCAGGCTTCCCTGCCTGTTGCTCTTTCTGCTAGACTATCACCCCCAATCCTGCCCCGTCATGGGCAGGAGTCCATGCTGACTGCAGGTAGTGTGATTTAAGGTGTTGCTGTGACCAGCAGACCCTTTACAACAGGGACAGCAGAAGAGAGCCCTGTCCCAACCTCAGCAGCAACAGCCCAAAGGCTTTGATCAGCCCTGTTCCAGATAGGCTGATCTGGGTGGCTGATATCATTCTTGCCATATCCCTGAACCACAGGAGACAGGAACTTTGTGGTATCTGCAATTGCTACACCTCTACATTGCATTTGAAATTGGACTTCTGTATTCATGACAGGAAAAAAAAATCCATGCACACTGAAAAATGATGGCACAAAGTTATCCATTTTTCAAAGTAAGCCTTCCAGGATGGTGTGAGTTGCAACTTTATCCTCTCTGTCCTCTCTGTGAGGACTTACATAGAACTTAGAAAGAGTACAGGCAATGTGATGTGTGCCTTGATATACACCCTGACTGAGTTTGTTTTTACCTGATACTGAGCACTTGAGCAGGATGAGGAAGGTGTTTCAGGTCTGCAGCCACAACAAATCAGCATATAAAGGAAAAGCTCTAGTTATCGATTCCACAATGACCTGTGGTCTAAGCTCATTGTAGGTTTCTTTGCCTTTTGGAATGGATTACGAGTAAGTCAGGATTGCTGCAGAGTCGGGACAACTGGTGATTCAGGACTGGATGGGAAGAAAGATGGTCAGCAACAAGGGAACTGCTCAGCAGGGAGAGTCATGTGCGACGGTCTCTTCACAGTCATTGGAAAATGTATGAATGTGACCAGGAGCCCCAGGTATCACGTTCATATCTCAGTAGATAGTTTAGGGATGCATTATAACCCCATTTTAATTGAGGTCTTATTGGAAGTCAGGCCAGGGTAAAGCCTTTGAAACAGGAACATTAGGAAGTGAAATATGCAGCTATCATAGGCTGAGCTTTAGACTCTTGGGACTCTTACATTAGTGATTGAATTCTGTCGCCTGCGTAGCTGTAGTTCCTCCTGGAACTCCGGGAAGGGGTTAATATAACATTTCTGAGTTTGAGCATAGGATAACAGGGAGCTATTGTCAGGGAAAGGGGACAAATAATAATCATACAGTCCTCATCCAAATGCAACAGAATCCAGAGTTATTTTTTTTCTGAGTTTTTGGTATGGAAATAAGCAAGTGTTAATCTCAGGGCAAGTTTAACCACACAATTTCTTTCAAATTTATCAGCATAATCCATTAAAACAAACAAACAAAGAACATACAAGAATGGTGATTTCCACATCCATAAACTGGATAGTGTGAAGCCAGGGAATGGGAAAAATACAGAATATGCTGTAAGATAATGAGTGCAGGAGGTGTTATAAATTATATTATAGCATAATGAGTGCTATAACACCTCTTTCCCCTCTTGTTTAGAATACGCACTGACACACTTTCTAAAGAACACCACAGAGTATTTTATATCTCTGTAAAGACTGCAACATTTAAATGTCTATTTCATGGTTTTTAAGTACACTGAGGTGGCTGAAAAACAGGGCTTTCCCCTCTCAACACTGAAAGAGGCAGCAGAGCATATCAGGCTCACGTGGTTAAAAAAGCCAGGCATTTTTTTTCAGTTTTGAAAGACAATTTATCTCCATGTATTTTAGAACTCTTCAGCTGTGAAGAGCACTTTATATAAATGATGACGCATAATTCATGTGGCATGTGCAGTCCATTCATTTTATTACAGCCAAATCATGAAGTGAATAATGATGGTGAAGAAAGTATCTCAGAAGGAAAGCAAGAAAATATGAGCAACGGATATGAGCAATTTTGATGACTTTAAGCAAGGTTTTACAGGACAATTAACAGAATCTAATAAAATGCTTGTGTAACACATCCAGTTATTTGGATTCATAGAAGATATATCAGTACTGTCTACATTTTCTAGCTTCTTCTGGATGCCTAAATATACATCTAGAAAATCACATGGTTTATCATGAGGTTTTAGAGGTACTTTGCTACTCTGATACTGTCCTAATTTGTTATTGCCCTAGTCTGACTTATAAACCAGATCTATAAAGCAACTACTGACAGATATATATTGATTTAATTTCAACTTTGTTTGGAAAAGGAGAGGACTTATCAGCATAACCGAAGTCTTCTATAGACAGACTTGAATAACTACAACAAGAGAAGATGGAGTTCCTGAACCATCTTTCTAGAAGACGTTACAGTATTGTCCAAAAGCAGTAGTTCTATTTTGAGGTCTAAGCACACTTTCTGAAAACTAGGCATTAACTCATGAAAGAATAAATGGCATCTCTTAACAGAAGAGCGTTCATTAACCTTTAGCAGGTTAATGAAAAAGAGGAGGACATTATTTAGAGATCAGATCTGCTGGTTAAAACAATCCAGTTGATTAAATGTCAAGGGATTAAGAATTTTGGTCCAGGATGCTTCTTACCCAGGGCAGAAACTTTGACAAGTTGGTGTATATTCCATACTTTCCTGGTGTTCCACAGCCTTCACCCCAGCTAATGATGCCAGTAACAAAATACGTGCCGTTGTATTGGGTTACATGGGGGCCTCCTCCGTCTCCGCTGCAGGCATCTCTTCCATCTTTATTATAACCAGCGCAGAACATGTTTTCTGTGACCAAACTCCGAATGGCAGGCTTGCAAGTGTCCATGTCTACATAAGGGATTTGAAACACTTTCATTCTTCTGACCAGCTGTTGATGAGGAGAGAGCCTTCCAAAGCCACTAATAATTCCGTATGGTTGTTTCATCAGAACTTCAGTAGCAAAATCTTCCTCTGGAAGGCATGCTGGGATAACGTACTCAGAGAATTTTATACGTTCCTTTAATTTGATAAGAGCTATGTCACTATCATAAATTTCGAAATCAAATGCGTCATGTATGATTATTTTCTCCACTGTGTGCCTTGCTTCGCTTTGTTCTTGTTTTTTTGTGTCCACGTCCCCTGCATCAGATTATTAAAAGCATCAATAATATGACAATGTCAGCAAGTCTAGACATCATCTCAATACAAGAAAGTACCAAAGTCCCTTTTACTTTATGTAGGTGTTTGTACTGCACTAGTAAGTTAGATCAGGGCTGTATCCTGATGCTATAGTATTTTATACCCATTTTGAATGGGTTTAGATGACATGAAAGTGCCAAACAGTGAGAACTAGCATAAGAAGCTCTGGGCTCCATCACAACATCCCCAGGGAAACTCTCATGACATAAAACCAAAAACTCCAGCACAAAAGAGCAGGATATTGCCTCTTCGTTGAGTCAAACATGTATGTATTCATTTTCTTTTTAAACTTTAGCATTCTAAATTGCATGTGAAATACATATTTAGTTTTTCTCAACTTGTATTCAAGTCTTTGAGATTATTCTTTCAGAATTAAATGGGAAAGCAATTGGAATCTGGACAAGGTATTCTTTAATTTACTGTTGTACACTGACTGCAATTTTTATGACTTGGAACATGAATTTTAGGTGCCTACGACTTTTGATTCTTTGCAACAAATTACAGCAATAAATACTGAATTTGAAGTTTCACGTATGGAACCACTTCTGACTAATATCTACATGACAAAATATTTATTATATGCATTGGAATGCCGTTTTTGGACTTTTTCAAGGTTTTGCTAACACAGAAAGTTTCACACATTTGTAATGTTAGACCAATTAAACTAAACCAGCTCAACTTTACTTGCCAATATACTTTCCTGATTTAAACCTGGCTTACATCACGCAGAAGCTAAACTGGAAAAAGCCGTGCTGAAATAAACAATCCATGTTGGAAGTTCATGCTTTTCATTACTAATTAAGGAACAAGAAAAGGCAATAGTGACCTGTAACAACAAATAAAAAGGGGAAGGGAAGGGAAGGGAAGGGAAGGGAAAGATACACCTAGGGGAGTTCAGTGTCTTGCATACTGAGACCAGAACAGAGGACAGTTTCTTTGAAGCATATGTTTTTCTAATAAAGGAACAAAACACTCACCAACAAGAATGACAATCTCTCCAGGCTGCTTAGCAGCCTTAGCACAATGAGCTGCAGTAAGTATAAAATACTCATTCAAAATTGTTCCCCCACAAAACAAGCTATCACCCTCATGTAGTAGAACAGCCTGCAAAGAAATGGGAAAAACTCCTGAAGTACAAAAAAGATAGATAAACATGAATCCTAACACGTGGCTCAGATGCAAGCAAGTTTCTTAGAGCAGAAATTTTCACATGTATTGTCTGTCAGAAACATCCTTAATTCAGAGACAGGACGAGTTAAACTCAAGTGTTTAACTTCCACTCCCATTGCAGTGGGAAACCTATCAAGACAGACTCCTTTTTTGGCTCAAAATAAAGCTTATGCATTCAGATATTTTTTCTTCTAACTGCTTTTTGCTGTTGTTATTTTTAAAACAAATTCAGCTAATATTATTAAAGCACTATTCTTGTTTGTTTTTTGTTGTTGTATTTTTGCTTCTGTCTTGGTCTTAATAGGGACTCCAGCTATTCTTTTGATACTGCTATGTGGCAACCTGAATAGCTGAGTGCCTGGTAGGGAGGGTTTCCTTCTGGGAAACATGGCCTTACATCTACTACCTGCTATTCCACTTTGATCCCAGACTACCCTGTTCAACACTCGCTTGGTGATGAAGCAGAGCGTATCTTTATTGAACACAAGATATGTGTCTGTGTAGCAGAAATGCGAGAGAGGGGAATGATCACTCAAAAGGTTGACACCAGCTTAGCCTGGCTCACACACTCTTTCTCCCAGTACCATCCAAACTTTATGCCCCATCCTCTTTGTGCATTGCCGTCACTCTCAGCATGGCTACAGTGGTGACCACATGCCCAAAAGCACATTATGCTTCACAAATGCCTTGACGGTTTCCTTTTCAGGACATAGGTGTCCCATCAGTCACCATGCTATGTATGAACACTGAGTCAAACCCATTGCTTTGGCAAGCAGGTTTGCTGTGAAGTAGTGTCTCTTTTGTGCCTAACTAAAAGAACCAGTTCCAGGCAACTTTGGTTTATTAGCTCAGCCCTTCTTGGAGGAGTCAGGAAATATTAAATCAAGCTATGTCTTCATGGCAACAGGGGCTGAAAAGTCTATCATCTGCAGTGCTACTTTATGTGACCTTTTGCATGTATCAAATGTTTGCTCTGAGACAGGTCCACATTAGCACCCAGCCCAAGCAGGCAGTTGTGTTGACGGAGTATGAGGAAGGAAGAGGGAGGTATATTCCGGTCAGCGAATGATGAAGAAGAAATGATTGTAGTTCTTGGTGAACAGGGCCAGGTATTTAACATCTTGGATTCTCTTGGATTCAGGGAAACTTACTTGCCATGGACATGCAGTGGGTAAACTGCCAGCTTCTCCTATAGCCTCAGTGTGATTGCTCAGGGTCTCAGCACTTTCCTCATGCTCAGGATGAGCTTCTAGACTTGCCATGGTTCCTGTGATGTCTTCTGGGCTGGCTTCATGGCTGCTCTGGATTTTACCACAAGGGAACTTGACTGTAAAGGCAAGAGCAAAATGTTAACACTTGATGCCGGGGCAATATTGTACCTTTAAAACACCTATTCCCCTCCATAATCCTTAGCAAAATGCTGTGGACATTTAACAGCTGTTACCAGGCCTTCACTTGAGCTCAGAATCGCTGGATGATGCCTGTGCTATTCCTCAGACATCAGGCCAAGGACCTTGCAAGTGTTAACAATCTCCGGCAGAATGGAAGGGCAGAGAGCTGTTGGTGAAGCTGGTTTACAACAACACCCTGAGATTATCCATCATAGTCTGTCTGACAGAGTCCTAAGTGTAACAGACAGTTTCATCCTCAGAAAAGCAAATCTAACTTCCAGGGCACCTTTTATGAGCTGTGTTCCTTAATACAAGAAACACAGAAATCAAAAGCAGCCTTTTGCTGTTTCCAGTGGTTACCAATTGTAGGGGGAAGTGGTTTATAGGGAAACAGATCACTTTCAAGAGAGCAACTCTTCATGAAAATGAGAGAAAACTCACTTAAGAGTTCAGTGGAAATTCCTGGATGGCAGCCTTTTGCAGTCTAATCAGTTACATGAGTGTCCTTATCAGGATAATTTTTGCAAGCATTTTCAAGACAGTAGCAACATCTTGGCAGATACAAGAGAAGGGGACCAGAATAGTTAAAAAAAGACAATATTATTTTAGTCATAAAATTTGCCTAAAGTTTTCTAAGTATTTAAAAATTAAGCATCTTCCATTATTAGCATTGTTATTTTCATGTATATGCTATTAGTAAAACCTCTGTAATTGAGAAATTGAATAAAATATTCTATGTTAGGAAGTATAGGACCCATGTCAACATTTCGTTATTGTTTACAAAGGACATTACAAGAAATAACAACAGGCTGTCAGAATAACAGATTAAAATTAATATTTTTGAGGTACACTTTCTCTTAATGCAGGTAAAAATTGCTAAGGTGTAAATTTAATATCTATACTCTTTCTCTTATTATGTTGCTATATGTTATCAGTAGAGAAGAAAGTGGAAAAGTAGGTTTTATTCTTTTAAAATGGACAGGTTATATTTGAAGGAAAACAAGTGGTATATAAACACAAACAAATTACATCAGCAGCTCTGAAATTTTAAAAAGTCCTTCTGGACTGTATCTTGGAATGGGTGAAGTTTCTTGATCTCTGAGTGTTAAGCACATTATGGAGATTTTGAATGTAAAACAGTTTTCAACAACCAGAAACCTAACCTGTTTCTTTCTAACAAAATCTGTTGATACATGAAAGGCCTGCCTCAAGCTACCAGAGAAGTGAAATCTCAGCCCACTTGTGATCATTAGTTTATAATGTGGCTTCATAATGGATAGAACTTGAGTTCTACTGTTGGATCTGTAAACATATCGATTTGCAGAGTACATTTTTGTGTGCTAATTTTGCCACTGCACATTGCTCTCGGTTGCTCAATGTGACATTGCTGAAATTATGACCTTTAGTTAAGACCTTCTTCTCTTTCTTGGTAACATTTCAAGCAAACAATGCGAAAGGTCTGAATGGTTAGTTTTATTCCTTATGCAGTGACATCACTTTTGGGAATGACCAGCATTCCCAAATATAGTGAAGATCCTTCCCATAAAAGGAGCTTCAAATGTGGCTTCATACCTACCTACAGGAACACAGGTTTTGTTGTCACTGCCCAGAGCATAGCCATAAGCACAGGAACATACCACTCCATCATGGTCAGCTTTGCAGAACTGTTCACAGTTGCCGTTGTTGATCTTGCATGCGTTTGGTATGGCTGCAAAGGAGACAATTTTATAGGCAAGCGACAAAATCATGCTGACTTCATAAAAGCACAAGCATCTCATAAAACTTAGCTTGCAAGCTTTGGTCAAAAAACCCATCTCTGTAAAATTCTCCACAGTTCCTGTCCAAAGCCTTAATAAGAAGAATAATCTTCTTATTAATCTTTTTTCATAAGAACATGATTGTTATCTGCTACAATTTCGTATGAAATTATGTTGAAAGTCTTGCTGACTGCAGAGATCTGACATCGACTGTATCTTTTGCAGTCTCTCAACCTTTTATACAGTCTTTACAGGCAAAACTTAGAGGGTTTGATATTATTTGTTCCCTTCTAGTCTAACTCAGCAGGTTCTTTTCTCCTTGTTGTGCCACACAAACTGATTAGTGATGAAAGATTTTGTCTCCAATTGGGAACAGACTAACATTGTTCTTGGTGTCTCTTCCAATATACTTATTCTTAAATTAGAGCTTGACTTTCATATTTTCTTTTATGCCTTAGCCTTCCTGTTTTTATGCCTGCATGTTCTCTATTTCATACTCCTCTGTAATTTGATCCAATTTTATTTTTTCTATACTTCCTTCTGAAAGCCAGGCTATGAAGATACTCATAATTTTAACCAGGGTGACTTCTTTGTATAATTCCTTCCCTTATTCCTCGGTACTGGAAAAGCTTGGACATGCAACCTAAACACTATAGTATTTTTTGTTTAGAAATAGCTGAAATCTTCTGGACCTCCTTAAACTTCTTTCCTCTGGAATCATAACTGTATTTTTTTTTCTTTTGAAAGTACTCTCTTGTTTATTCTCTTATTCTTTTATTCTCTTGTTATTTTTATTTACTTCCTCCATGAACTCCGTCATTTTATAGTCTTCCTTATTAAAGCAACCTTCCATGTTTGTATCCACAATCAATCCCAACCTGTTAGTTAAGAGTCAAATAGCCCACTTAAGGTTGCTTTCCTACAACTTTGTATCAAAAAAAAATAGTTCTTCAAAGATCCTGAGAACCTTCAGGGTAGCTTGGGTTTTGCTAGTTATTTCCCATCTAATCTTTGGGAAGTGAAATTCTCCCTCTTATCATGAACTCTTGTCATTTGAACGATTTAGCTGTTCAGCTGTGTCCTACCATTCCTCTGTCATCTCTGAATGACTCCTGTAGCAAAATACATAGCAAAAAGAACAATGCATACATCGTGTTTGCCTTGTGATTCCATACAATATTCTGTAGAGCAGCATTTAGGCCTCTACTTCCAAAGCACAGGTGAGACACGTTCTCGAGAGGGGGCATCTCCTTTGTTTTGAGACTTACACAAACGCATTGGGCAATGAAGTAGAATTCTAGTTCCTCTCTACACTATTAAATGCCCTAGGGTTCATTTTGTAACCCAGTAGCTTATGTACTGACATTGACAGTAGGGGTTATTTAGTTAAACGCCCCTCTCGAGTACATGAAGAATGGCATGTCATTAGTGCTGTCAGTTTGAAAGCACTCTGTATTGACATATGAAACCAGTGTTTTACACTGGCAGAATTGGTCTAGCTCTGTGTTATTCCCCTAGTGACTCAGGTAAGGATACCAGAGCAGGCAAACAAGAGCAGTGTGAGTGAAAAAGAAAAGCTACTAGTTTTCAGTGACCTCACCCTGCCCCACAAAGCTCAAATAATTGCAAATAATTGCAAATAATTATCTGTGGGGTTTAGACAGAACTGCACAAAGCCAAGTTAAAGCAAAGATTGTACCTGTCTGCTCCGTCTGAAGGAAAAGAAGGACAGTGAGAAGAAGCCAGACCATCCCACAGTGACTTGCCATTGCCATCCTCTGAGCTCATTCAGTGAGTCTCACCTTTTTCTCTACATGGCTCTGGGGCAGCTGCAAAACGACAAACAGTACAAAGGTCAGTAGTTTATGAGAAAATACAGCTTCTAAGAGCAAAATCCACGTTTAATTACAGTGCAGAACAATGTTAAAAAAGGAAAGGCCACCATGTTACAGCAATGCCACTCTCATGGCTTGCAGGTGCCTTAATTCTGAGCAAAGCCCCTAAGGACTGGGAATACAGTCTATGGCTCTTGGCCATGTCCCAAGGAGGCCAAAGCTACTTTTGTGCCTGATGCAAGTTAGACAGAAGAAGAAAAGAGGTTTAGATGTGAAAACTAGCTCAGGGCACCTCATTTGCTATAACCAGTGTGTATATTGAAGGCAGACTGCCTTCCAACCCTGGTAGTGTCTTAGGGAGCGAGTAAAGGGCAGAGCTCATCAGAAGAAGAAAAAAAGAGACAATCTTTTTTTTTTTTTTTTTTTTTTTTCTGTATTAATGCCATCAGGTATCATAAGGATTTTGGTGCCATTTATTCCACACAACTGTGAATTGAGACTAAAGTGTTTAACTAAAGTTCATTGAAATGGTCATGTGTGAAGTGCTGTCTTTGACTTCAGTGGAACTGATGATCAGGTGTCCTGTATAGATGCAGAGGCCTCTGGAAATAGTCACTCCTGTCTCTGTCCCAAGCACCAGGGCAGCCAGTACCTTCATAAATGTACTGCTTTTTTTTTTTTTCCACCTTATTTTGGTTGGCCCTTTCTTACTGTGTGTCTTTGGTTGGCCTGTGTTCCTCCTGAACACAGTAGTTCATGGGGACTGCTGTGCTTTGAGGTCCTGTGTGCAGGAGACAATTCCGTCAGCTGAGCTCTGTGAGCCAGGGAGGGGTAAAGAGGGAGAAAACCTTGCTCGGTTTTGCTCCCTAGCATAGTCACATAGTGGGACTTCACAGGCCCCCCAAAAAAGATCTGTTCAGAGGGCTTTCCTATCACAGCATTGATTTTTTTCCCTGAGATCTCCTCTGAATCTTCCTGTAGCTGAGGTGAGCATTAGGTGAGCCTAATGCCTCATGAGCTGGAGTCTCTTGTCCAGATATATTACACTGAGCTAGGTTTGAGTAATGTCATGACTTTTTATTATTTGTACTAGTCCTTTCTTAATGCTTAAGTTGGTACCTCTTTTTGCTTAACATCTTCCCTTTTTTTCTGCAGCTCAAAGCTTCTCCTTGCACAGCTCTGAGCTGCTGTCAGCTCTTGCCCACTCTTGAGATAAATGACACTTCCTTTCCAAGGACAGTCATGCTGCACACCCAGATGACACTTGTCTCTCTTGCACACTCACCTGTTAAGCCATCTCTGTACTTGCTTTCAAAGTGCTGCCTGGGTTGACAAGTACATATATGCATACCAGCTAATAAAAACCAGCAGCAGACACCATTTCAAGATGGAAGCTCAACCAAGCCCTTGACTCCTTACACAGTCCAGTCTCTGTTTCACTTCAGTCCTCAAGAGATGCAGCTCTGAGGTAAAATAACGTACGTAGCACAAGTACATACAATTTGGGTAGCACTTAAGCCTAAGCTTAAGCTTCTCCATTTGAAAAAGGAGGTTTCACTCTAATGGAGGTGAATGTGGGACGGAGGATCAAAAGATAGAAATCAAAATCCAGTGGACATAAGTTGTCAGAGAACTAACACCGCTGAATAAATATTTAGGTAATTCCACTGTGGGTTTACACAGGTGGAGACCATCAAACTGGGCTCATTGACCTGCAGTCTTCAAAGCATGAGTTAGTGCTGACTGCAGCAATACCTTGTTGTTAGGCAGAGTTGCATTTCTAGTCTTTCAACCGTGGTTTGCTCAGAGCACCTTTTTTAAGGCACCAGTCAGTGCCTTTTCCAGCCCTCTGAGACAGAGAGCGGAAACCTGGCAAGGTTCGGTTTACCTCAGGTAACAGGGGAGCATATTGAACTGGAGGAAGCTTGGAAAGGCCACCAAGGTGGTTAGGGACACATGGCATAGAAGTAGCTGAGGGAATGGGGGTTGGTTCAGCCAAAGACAGCTGAAGGATCTAATTTCTGTCTTCTATTACCTAAATGGAGACTGGTGATGACAGAGTCAAGCACTTTCTCTGAGGTGCACAGCAAAGGAACAAGAAGCAGAAGTCAAAAGCTGTGACAAGGAAAATTTCAATTGGATATAAGAAGGATTTTAACTGTGAGGATGCTAAAGGATGTGAACAGGTCACCCAAAGAGCACACAGAATCTCCGTCTCTCCAGAGATTTCCAAATTTTGAGTGGACCAGGCCCTGCACAGCCTGATTTGACTTTGATGTCTGCCGTGCTTTCAGCAAGGGATTGCCCAGGTGAGTTGCATACTCGCCAGTAAGAACCCTTAGATCCCCTACGTTCTCCACCTCCTTGTTAGTCTTGACACAATGCAGACAAAATAAATCACAAGTATTTGTCAGAGTCATTTGATATTTTTTTCACTCTTAAAAGACATCTTGTCCTCATTTATTTCTAAACTGACTGAAGGAAAGAAAAAAACAACAAAATACAAAGAAAGTGTTTTATTTCAAATTCTGATGTACATCAATATTGCACCTTTCAGGAATATGTAGAACAACTATACATGGAAGGAGCTCTCCGATCCTCAGCCATACACAGTGCAGAGCATGATGGAGAAAATAGTGGATATGCACAATTTTTTTTCTGAAGAAGCAAAACAGAAGTGTTTAAAATAAAGTGAAATACATCTCATATAAAGGGAAACGGTATTTTAATTAGCAGTAGTGACGTTGGTGGGTATTTCTACAGAGCATATTTGGGAGATAGCATCATCTGTTGAATACTTACCTGAGGCTCAGCTTTTGCCATGGAAGAACCTTTTGTACAGAACCTTCTGTGCTCTCTTAATCTGCTCAGCACATCAGCAGCTAAGTTCTAATCTAATGTTCTGAACAGTTCTAATAAGCACAGATTCTCTATTGAACCACCTGGCTGCAATTTGAAATTTTGAGAAATAAAATGAATAAGCAAACGTAAGTTCCCAGCAAGCAGCCATTCTTAGGGAGAAAGCGCCTCACTGTACAAACCCAAATCAACCCTGACAGTCCACATATACATGCTGGAAGCCAGGAATAAAATTAGAAGAAGCAGCACCATAACTTTAAAGAAGTAGCTCTCAAACTTAAGTTTAGTAAATGTGCTAAAAGAGGATAATGTTTCTATTACAGATTGTACAACTGTACCTTGTTAGCCAATAGAAAGGATCAATAACTGCACCACTAAATCTTTTGTCTCAGGACCCATTTGACCCAGCGTAGGAACCTGGACAGTTTGGTATAGATACCATATTTGCCTTTCCTTGCGCAGCCTTCTCCCCAGCTAACAATTCCAGTAATAAAGTAAGTCTCCTTATATTTGGTTACATGGGGGCCTCCGCTGTCTCCTTGACAAGCGTCTTTTTGCTCCGTCTCGTATCCAGCACAGAACATGTTATCTGTTATCTCGAAGTTAGTGGATTGCTTGCAAGTGTTCCTATCCACGTAGGGGACTTGAAGCACTTTCAGTTTTTTGGATAGCCGTCCACCTTCAAACTCCCGTCCGAAGCCACTAACCATCCCAGCTTTTTGGCTCATCAGAACTTCATTGGCAAAGTCTGTTTCTGGAAGACACGCTGGGATAACATACTCAGAAAATTTTATACGTTCCTTCAGCTTTATTATGGCTATGTCATTATCGTAGGTTTCTGCAACGTATTTAGAGTGAACAAATATTTTGTCCACTGTATGCATTGTTTCAGAATGTTCTTCCTTTTCTCTGTCCACTTCACCTGCACAAGATCATTGAGAGGGTCATGCATATGAGGAAGGTGCAAGAAATTAAAAGCAATCTTGATTAAGAAACTAGTATCCCATTCCTTACACTTTGCCTAAGCCTTTATATCATGGAGTAAATTGTAGAAAAATTATCGCAACATTCATTAGCAGCACATGGAGACAATTTCAGTTCTAAGGTCTTCTAGCGAAATCGTTGTGTGAGTTTAAATAAAAGATAAACTCATTCAACTAGACTAATGCAACTTGGATGGGAGATCTTGCAGAAGATGAGTATGGCTTACATCAGGGAAGGGAAGCTCAGGCACAGTTGAGGCACAAAGTCGCACTGATCTATAATCATGCCTCAAAAGTGAAATAGTCATAATGTGAGCTCCTTGTTTCTTCCTCCAGTCAATGTGTCCTAGCTTTTCTCAGTCTTCCATAGAAACAAGTCTGTATGCTTGAGATAGGCCTGGAAAAATCATGAGCTTCCTAAAGAGGAGTTTCTGATCAACAATGCTGAGCAATTTGTTGTGAAAATTTGTTCAAAATGTTCTAGAACATTTATTCTTAATCATTTCCACCTAGCTGACACACACACAAAAAAAAAGGATTCACCATTATCACCTTCTTAATCAGCTACTCCTCTCACTACAAAACAGGATGCCTGCAATAATGGGAAATGATAACAAGTAAAACAAAACAAAAAACAACCACCACCTCACACAGGTTTCAGAGCACAGAGGATTCGTCCATAGCACAGGCTCACCATTTCAGCATTACAGGAGTAAAATAAATAACCACTCACCAACAACAACTGTAATTTCTTTAGATTGGTTCATGCAGTGAGCTGCAGTAAGGACAAAATCTTCATTCAGTATAGTTCCACCACAAAACTCTTCCCCTTCCTCATTTATGAGAACAGCCTGTGAGAGATAAAGTTAAATGCAGAACTAAGAGCATGTTAACTTCAAAGGGTTGTGAACAGTTAATTGCTCTCTCTGAATGTGTGCATTTCAGTGCAACATGTGCTAGTTTGCAGGCCTCTCTGCAATGGTCCTAGTACTGCATACACACCAGGGTATGTTGCAGACAGCCTACAGGATCTCATTGGCCATATGTGATAAAGAGGTTTGGCTTTATGTACAGCCCCATGGTACCTGTGTTTTAGGAAAAGACACCAACTACCAACTGTCTGAGAAGGGAGAGCGTTCTGCTTACATGCAGAGCACAAACACCTCATTTACCTGCCATGGACATTCACCAAGCAGACACTCGTCACCACCAACTATCCTGGTAATCACATCTGGACTCTGGTTACTCGTTTCATTCTGAGGCTGGACGGTTGGGCTTTCTGTGGTAGCCACGATGTCCTCTTCCAGAACTGTTGCATTTGTGGGAGAGACAGCCTGAATGCTTGTTGCAGTGCTATTGCCAGCAGGTGAAATAACAGATCTTTTTTTTCTTTTCACAAAAACTTTTCCACAGGGAAACTTTACTGTAAAGACAAGAGCATTAAAATTAAAAAGGAAGGACAAAATCACACATACAAGAAGAAACTCCTTAACAGCATCCACTTGAGATAGAATCAGCTGCCCTGCTTTCAAGACACTAACAAAATGCTGGCCAGAAGGGTTGAAAAATGAAAGTCATTTTCTAGCCCTGAAAGCTAGCTGTGTGTTTGGCTTCTTGCCAGGGTTTTCAAAGCTTTTAAAATTCAAACAGCACTTTCAATTGTTTATATTGCTATATATCAGTAATATTGTTATATATGTTAAAAATCATGTCATTCACGAGAGCAATTTACTTATTTGTTATAAGGGATCTAGAAACAGATTACATCCATATATGGTTGGCTTATCCTTCTCATCCCACCCCTTGCAGTCTGCTGAAATACTATGGAAATGGACATCCAATAGCATTAATCTTAATTACTTGATTAGGTTAACTGACATCAAAAACAGAAAATAAGTTCTTGAAACCTGCTACTTTAAATAGTAAGTAACAAATTTGTTGAAGCAAGTAACAGATAACTACCCTCATTTTCATCCCAACAGCAGCACTTTTGTTCCCCTTCACATAATTTCTGTGAAAGGTACCTTTTAAAAAGTTACCAGTGAGATAGATCTGTTACCCATCACTTCACCCCAGGCACAGAAGGCTATTAAAACACAAATCATCTAGTCTTAGTGCTAAATCAATGTCACTATGTCTGTGTTTCAAAAGACTTCTTTAACTATGAAACAGGTCCCACCACTATTGCTATTAGTTCATCATGTGTCTTCGTACCTGATGCAACACAGCCTTTGCCATCTTCTGCTAGAACATACCCTTTTGCACAGGAACACACAACATCCTTCTGTGCACTCTTTTTGATGCTGCAGAACTGCTCACAGTCACCATTGCTTATCTTGCAGTACTTGGGTATGACTATAGAAGAGACATGTTTGGAGAAAATAAAAAGTTATTGAAGTTCACCAATCATTGGCACCAGTCATTACTGACTGCCATTCCATTCCATGCAATTTTCCAAGAGACAGACACTGCTCCTTAAAGATAGTGCTGACACCTTATGCTTCAGCTCCCTGCTCAAGTCTCTGTCACAGTTTTCTAAAGGAGAAACCTACCAAATTCACAGTTTTTGCCTTGATAACCATCCAAGCACGAGCAAGTGTAGGAACCAATTCCATCTTTACAGTGTCCACCGTAGTGACAAGGGTTTGAGCTGCACTGATCTCCATCTACAAAAAGACATCAAAAAAATAAACTGTTTTAAGAGCGTAAAACTGTCAGTGGACTCTGAAGGGGCTGAGTTTTATCAAGGAAGCTTTAATATGATTTTCGTAACATATCTCCCATGAGTTGCCACATTCCAGACAGCAAAGAGGAGGGTCAGTATTTCAAAGCGGAGTGGGTCACATACATGACCTAAGGTCTGCAGTCTGGTTCTGAAAGCTTGCTGTCTGAGCTGGGCCTTTTGTGTAGAAAGATAAAGCAATAGTGCAATAGTGCATCACTGTGCATCATTTACAGTGAAGGCTCTAAGAGCAGGCTGGCCATTTCCATGTTGCAGATGCTCTCCAAGATGATTTGACTTCTGACCTCCTAAGCTCTGAAACTGCTTATCCTAAGAATCTAGCCTGAAGCCTCCATGTTGGCTTTGGCTCTCACCTTATCTGCTTCAGCTGTATCTGCTGCAGGGAATATCTGTTGGGCTTTGTGTAGTGCCCCAACAACTGAGCATCCCATCCATATCTGTGCATGGTCAAGAACTCTAGCACTCTAAATGTTGCAATTGTATATTCCACAAGAGAGGAGTTAAAGACCTTCCCTCTGTTGTTCCTCAGCAGAGGGAAGGTGAGATCACCAGTTATGGAGGAAAGGCAGACTTGAAACCTACTGAACAGTTCCTGTTTTCTGCCTAATCAGTTGTGCCACTGTAGCTGTTTTTAACTAAGCAATATCTTACTGTTAAAACCATGCTTGTTCAATCTTTCCCTAGACACCATAAGTGTTGCTGGGGACCTGAGCTTTATAGCAATATTTCACAAAAACATTGCAGAATCCCGTACTAAAAAAGGAAATGCGAATGAATTGTTCTAGCAATTTGGCTGAGGGGAACTGTGGTTTTCAATATTTCTGGACACCAAAAAAAAAAAAAAAATCATGGTCTGTGGTTTACAATGTATGAAATGGGCATTTCTGCTAAGAGCACTGGCACTAATGTTCTGCTGCCTGTTTTCTCATGAGAAAATGGGCTGAATTTTTCTGCTCATGTTAACTGCTGTTCCCGCAGTAGTGACGCAAGCCTTGGTTGCAATCTCAGCCTGCAGGCTTCAGAGTTTGTCTCCCCCTTAGATGATTGTGAAAGTTCTGAGTCTTCATCACAGCAACTATATCAGTTCGCTGTGGACTCCAAGAGACAAAGCTGAGCAGTCTTACTTGGGTCAAAATTTTTGAGGTACTCTTCATAGCATGCATGCTGGACACATAATTTCAGGAAAACACATTACTAAACGCGGTAATACATTAAAAAACAGCAACTTTCAGAAAAGAAAAAAGAAAAAAATATTGATTAGTATTTACTAATCTGCTGGGGTTTCTTCCTTGAATACTACATAGTTCTGTAGAGACACATGCTGCAAAATACTAACCTTTGCAGGACTCAACTACACTGTAGCATGAAGGATGATGGAAAGTGGCAAGGCAGACTGAGCAACATACTTAATGCCTTAGCCAAGGCCAAAAATTAAAATGACGCTCTCATCTATGACACTTTGTGTCTTCATATATTTCTGAATAGGTACCTGTGAAGGACAGTTAACTGGCAGAGTCACATCCCCAGCTTCTCACTGTCCTTTGCGTGCAAAGAGCCACTATTCTTCTCTGAGAGGAAAAGACCATCTCAAGCATTGGAGGCAGCTGAACCTTGCCTTAGAAAGAAGTGACAGGGTTCAAGCAACAGCAAGGCAGTAAATCAGTCAGATTCCCTTTTCAGAGGAAACTCAGCATGTCCACAGTGAAAACAGAGGAAACAAGAGGGCAGGAAGTGGTTACGTAAGAAGTGTGTCCTTTTTAGCCTTGCAAAAAGAAGAAGCTTAATTTTCTAAACAAATGCAGAGTGTTTCTTACCTACATAGACATTCCAGAATTCCTCCTACAGGTAGGTGTGGGAAAAGGGAAATAGGAGGAGACAAACAAGAATTAGATGGAAATCAGTGATTTCAAATCTTTAGAAAAATGTCAGAGCTTTCATACAGACCATGCGTGCAACCAATAATTGTTAAAACAGAATATTTGTTACAGGCAAATATAGTGCCTTGCAGCCTGACACTGCTAGTTAATAAATTAAAACAATATGACCCATTTATATTTCCCAGCCCTAGAGAAACAAGTCTCACGCACTTCTGAAAAAATGCTTAAATTCATTAGAGATTTCTTAATGATGTGACTCATTTAACATAAGGCACTCTTTTTCTTGCATAACTTATCTTCATACTCATTTGACTGGATTTATTTATACTCCTGCAATATCAAATTCTCAGCGTACTTCCCCTTTAGCCCCTCAGGACCTCAGAAATCCCAGCATGTAAAAATATGGTGTCTCTTTTCTCCCTTCCCTCTTGCACTGCGGATTCCAGGTATGCTGCCTGTCCAAGTCTGTCTCTTTCATGATACTCCGTCTCCAGGTAGAACAGGCTGTGCTGGTTTTGTTAGAGGTCAACCAACCCTTATGCTTTAATGTATCCTTATGATGCATCCATAACTCCCCCGCCCAGGTCATCTCAGGCACACTCCAAGAACATTCCGGACAGCAAATATTACGGAAGTGAAATAGATCTGGCTTTAATACCAGTTTCAGGACTGTTCTTAACAGCCACATAGCTACAGCCTGATTCTCCTCTACCCACAATCACTTCAAGTTCTTCTTCAAGTAACATTTATTACCTTTTCTATTGACCCTGTCTCCTGGTCTTGTCTCATCTCTTTAATCTCTCTTTAGCTTTGGAATAGATCTCCCTCCTGTCTAAAACTAACTAGCCTCTAGGGTAGGAAAGGTGATACAGGAATTGCAGTGTAATTCTTTGTGGGCAGTTCAATAGTCAGACATACCCTTCACAGTACATATCCTGTCCATTTAAATGCTGGAAAGAGAAGCACAAGTTGATAAACACTACAAAGCTCCTTCAGATGAGTAGGCAAGGTTTTTGCATGAGGACATAGGTCTGCATAGATTCTATGCCAGTATTTGCATTCTCAGTCTTCCTACGGTCTCTTCATCTAAGAATCCTTGAACACTCAGCTACGCCATGCAGATGGCAGGGTGACAGTATTTCTAACACAGCTAATATCAAAATATTTAGAGATCGAATACTTCACAGTGATGATTAAACAGATTAGACGAGGTAAAAGAATGGAGGCTTTAGTATGGGCTAGCCTTACAAGTGCTAAATTAAGACTGTTTTCCAGCTTTCATATTTATGCTGTAGCAATTCCAGCCAAATCCAAAAATATTCTCTATTTTTGCTTTGTGTTAAGTGACCAAGAGCATTTTGTTAGTTTTGATTCCCAGCTCAAAAGATCTTAATACTGTATGGTAAACATGAAATATGTAGGCCTATTTTTTTTGTATTAGTTCATCCTTACAGTTTTCTCTTGGTTTTCAAAGGCTTCTCTCGCTTCTTCTTTCGAGCAACGCTCCTCATGGCATTCTCTTTCAATATTCCCTTTCTTCAGTTCCTCCAGAAAAGAGTTAGCACGTTTTGTTCTTTCCAAGAATTTATCTGCATTTTCTTTCTTGATAAATACTATACAGTGGGAAAAAGAAGAACAGAGGTGCCAGGTAACACTTGTTATTGGTGAACAGCCATTCAGAAATAACTGAAGTGAAAATAAAACAAAACAGAATCTCTATCCACTATGTCCTTAGGCTAAATGACCTGTGAAGTCAGTCCCCACAGACAAGTACATCCCAAGATCTCTCAGAACAGTCTGTTCCTGGGAATCAGTGGGTCTAGGACAGATCAGAGGGTCACCAAAATGCCATCCTACTGCTTTTAGTCTTGAAAATAAGAACATACATATTGACACTAAGGGATTATACTGCATTTTCTCCTGCTCAGGACTCCAGTCATGGACAGAGTGACTTTCCTTGCCACTCCGAAGGCTGGGTACACCACATCTTTGCTTGATTTATTTTCAAGGCTAACACCCCTGTTTGCTCTGGGTGCTTGGGCACCAGAAACTAAACACCACACAGATGCGAGGTGCAGTAACACATCAATATGGGGTTCAGCTGATAGATGGGAAAAGTTGTTTCATGGTCCAGCTTTCAGAAAAGAAACAGAAAATCTGCAAGTTCTGTTGCCTTTTACCTCTCCAAACTCTGGTCAATAACTGCTGCATGAGCAATACTGCTGCTTTCCAGTAACCTGTACACAAATTGCCACCTAGGAAGAACTGAACATCGGAATAAATCAATTGCCATTTTTACTAGCTTACAAAAAGCAGATATTCTAAGAACTTTTGCAGAGTCTGAAAGCTGGCGTTTATTTTTTATAAACATCTGGAACTTAAAGGGAAAAACACAAAGCAAAAGAAAAAAAACAACCACCAAGGACTTTCCAGTCGCTGACTGGAGTGCAGAAGACAGTGCCGCAAATGAGGCTTTAAGGCCAATAGCTCCTACTCAGTGGGCAGCTTGCATGTACTTGCTGCATCATTTCTCAAGCAGCTCAATTCCATATCTAATAAACTAACTGGTTAGCAATCATGTATCTTCATATTCTCTAAGTGGTCATAGAGAAGACTTCCTCTGCTTTCACCAAAATCAGTTGATCAGGCTCAGGGAGCCAAATTTTGCTAATGCTGCTTAAATTAAGCAATACTGTGGAGTCTACATAGGCTGAAAAGGCTGCTTGCAAGGAGGTCTCACAGAAAGTGCTCCTAAGTTTCAGTTCAGCAACTGTTACTTCACTATCTTATTTGTCCTTAAATCTCCTTCTGCAGTTATGGGAAAGTGACAGGCCACAGCTGGAGGGGTTATTGCCCCTATACTCTTTGCTACAAGCAGCACTAGAAAATGTTTTTATAAATTTGAACTAGCCAGTCAGCCTTCTGAGACTGGTCTTTTTTTCCCCTAAGTCTTCTGTCACGCTTGCATCTTCAGCGCCATGAAGTCTGTCAGCTCCAGCAGGCCGCTCCACAGGCTTGCCAAGGCCCTTATTTTAAAACTAGGCTAATTCACTGAAGGAAGAGCGGATGACTTTCGGAAAAGTCACTTGCTGGTCTTATCTGTTCTGACCTTTGATGTTGACCCGAGTAACGCAAACAGCAGAGCACAGAGCGCGCTAACCCTCTCCGCGCCACAGCCCCGAACCCTCACCACGTAAGCAGATCCTGCTGAACCAAAGACAGTCTGTCCACCTCCATGTCCCAGGACAGTCCCACTACTCCCCAAGTATTGAAGTACAGCACATTTTGAAGGCTGTCCTCCCAGCACTTGTAATGGGGGGAATGGAAATGTAGAAGCGAATGCCAACTGGGAACAGGCCACTGGACCGGAGTGGGAGGTTGCACCATGGGGACCCTCCAAAGTCGGGCTCAAGCCTGGAAGCCCCCTTGGGACTTTCCAGGGAGCCCTCCCTCACAGAGGCAAAGCCTGCTGGTGTTTCAGCACACTAGAGGGGGGCAGTGCAGGTGCCAACAAACCCCCTGCCATTTTGGAGTGCAAGCTGCAGTGGGGAGGAAGGGAGGAGGAAGAAAGGGAGAAGGAAAGGAGGAAGGAAGGGAAGGAAGGGAAGGAAGGGAAGGAAGGAAAGAAGGGAAGGAGGAAAGGAGGAAGGAAGGAAGGAAGGAAGGAAGGAAGGAAGGAAGGAAGGAAGGAAGGAAGGAAGGAAGGAAGGAAGGA
>VZSG01000541.1:291142-393700 GCA_013398315.1 Nothoprocta pentlandii | reverse complement strand
CCCTTAGCAAGCAGGCAGCCGTGGCTGAGGCTTGGCACGACCCGAGCCTGGGCTGGAGGGGGCAAACAAACCTGAGCTCCCAACCAGGGCGGCCGCTGACCCACCTCCAAAACAACCACTGCCCTCGGCAGCCCCCTCTTGCTTTCCCGATGTGCCCGTCCCACACCGTGACCTCTTGACTTAGTGCTGTATATTTCCCAGCTCCAACGTGCCCAGTCTCGTGAGCCATCCCCAATGGTCCCATTGCCACCTCTCAGCTCGTGCCTCATGGTAGGAAGGGACTCCCGCCCGTCAAACCAGGCTTACCCATGGGAAACACACTTAGGACAGCTTGCCTGCATCTTCCCTGTCATGCTGTTTGTTTCTTTATTACTTTATGAATAACTAGAATCTGTGGGGGATGTTTTCATAGACTCAGACTGCTTATTTCTCAAGCCTTTGGAATTTGCTGCCTGCTCTAATTCAGTTAAGTGCTTAATAGGAATAATATACTGCTTCTTCTATGTTGGTAATGCAGATTAAAGAATGCACAGTTTTTGTCTTGCATATATACCGTGTAATGACAATGTTTTTTTTTCCCTAATAATAGAGTACAGCCAGTCTTATTTTTCCTACTTGCTGATAAGCTTTTGTGATTGAGCTCACATTCAGCATGATTTGAATGATTCCAGAGCATACGGTTTCATTAGATTATTTTCTTATCTCATCAGTGATTTTATCTGCCATCGTCTCCTTCACTTTTTGGCAGTTTTTACGCTTACAATGGGAAATATAGCTTTGCATGGTGTAGTCTGTTGTCATTCGGAGTTCCTCAAGTAATACCATTCATACACTAAGGCTATAGAGAATTATGTGTGGCCTGTATTTTGCCCACGGTCAGACAAATATCCTCTTCTCTCTCCAGACACCAGAACAGAGGGCACAATTTGAGTGTTAAATTGAATGAAAAAATAAACATTCTGTTTCCATTTCTTCTTCTTCTGTATTAAGTAAGACAATACTGAGGCAAAGGAAAGTGATATTCTTCACCATACACAAATATAGGGTTTAGTATTACTAAACCCTAAAGGGTGCCTTTAACTAAAGTTAGTAGTTATTAACTTTATTGCAATAATATTTGATGCAGGAAAACTGTAATGAAGCTTTCAGAGCACATCTCTAAAAGTGAAATTAACTTTTTCCCTGCTTTTATGTGTTGGAGAGTCTCTACAGTTTCAAATTTGCCTGTTGTCACTGCAATTGAGGCTACTTCAGCATAAGATAAAGCAATTCTTTTCTATTTTCTTCCCTATTATGTAATTTTGTTACAGAACCTATTGTCTAAAGGAAATGTGAAAAACAGAAGTATAGAAGGGGGTTAAAAGAAATTTCACACGTTTGCAGAGAATAGGTTCGTCATGACTATTCAACATAACGCAACTTATTGCTCAGGAAATCCTTACATCACTGATTACCAGAAAAGAAGATCATGGTGTGCCTGATATGTTACCAGGAGTCTTTCTCAGTGGTTAGCTCTATCTGTTATCAGAAAATAGATACAAAATGAAAGAGAGTCTTGAGTCTTTTTCAGTATGGTTATTCTGTGCACCATTTGCATACATACAAATTTACAAACAATAGAAATATAGAAGTTATTTAATATATTCAGATAGACATTAGGCTAGTGCTGAATCATTTTTAGTGGTATGGGTATTGTATAACCACATCCATGTACAGGGAATGCCTTCATGGGAAAATGTTACAAGCTGGATCAAGGGGCAATAACACTATCAAGAAATTCTCTGAACCAATATCATTAATCCATGTGGTTCTTTAACCAGTCAATGTATTTGGATACCCTTGTATAAACCCCATAGCTGCCTTTAGTAGCACAACCCTTCCCCCAGCTGACAATCCCAGTTAGAAACCAAGTGTCCTTGTACTTTGTGGCATGAGGTCCACCACTGTCACCCTTACAAGAGTCTTTAGCGCCGCTCAGATCTCCTGCACAGAACATATTTTCAGTAATATTTAAAGTAGTCTCCTTTTCACATTCTTGTGTCTTCACACGTGGCAAGTCAACTCTCATCAGATAAGAGGATGTAGCACCTCCATCCAGCAGGCGACCCCATCCGCTCACTGTGGAGAACTTGATGGAGGACAGCTCATACACTGCAAACTGTTTCTCAGGCAAACATATTGGTACCACATAATCGGTGAGGTTCACAGGTGTTTCCAGTCTCAGCAGGGCAATATCATTATTAACTTGTCCATTCTTGTATTCTTCGTGAATGATCATCCTGGTTATTCCACTTTCTTGTTCAGTTTTCTCATCATAATGTAGAGCATGTTCACCTGGAAAATGATTAATCCCAGATAATGTCAGTCACATCCTTGATTCCTCAGATGTTTTGGAAACAGGAGGTTTCTAGTCTCACATTTCTAGAGGACACTTATCTACTATCAAAGTCTGTAGTCCTTTCTTTTAATCTGGCTGCACTGCTTTCTTTTCCTCTGGTTTGTCCGTTTTGTTACACAGAGTTACAGTATGGTTGAGGTTGGAATGGATTTCTAGAGATCATCTAGTCCAACACCCCTGCTCAAGCAGGGAAACAGTGCACTTTGCCCAGGATCCTGCCAGGTGGCTTTTAAATATCACGAAGGCAGGTCACCACCATCTACCTGGGCAATCTTCCTGTGCTCTCTTGCCCTTACGGTAAAGAAGTTTTTCCTCATTCTCAGATGTAACTTCCTGTGTTTCAGTTTGTTGTCTCTCATCCTATTGCTGGCCACCAATGAGAAGAGTCTGGATCCATCCTCTTGACACCCACCCTTAGGATACTTATACACATTTTTAAGATTCCCCACTCAGTCTTCTCTTCCCCAGGCTGAAGAGGTCCAGCTCTCTCAGCCTTTCCTTACAGGAGAGATGCTCCAATCCCTTCATCATCTTAGTGTACCTTTGCTGGACTCACTCCTTGTCTCTTTTGTACTGGAGAGCCCAGAACTGGACACATGCTCCAGATGCAGCCTCACCAAGGCTGCGAAAGGGGGAAGGAGGATCACCCCTCTGACCTACTGGCACTGTTCTTCCTAATGCACCCCAGGATATCATTGGCCTTCTTGGTCTCAAGGACACATTGCTTGCTCATGGTTATCTTGTTGTCCACCAGGCTTGCCAGGTCTTTCTCTGCAGAGCTGCTCTCCAGCAGATCGGCCCCCAGCCTGTACTGGTACCTGGGGTTACTCCTCCCTAGGTGCAGGACCCTGCACTTGCCTTTGTTGAAATTCAGGAGGTTCCTCTCTGCCCAGCTCTCCAGCCTCAATCACAGTAGGAGTAACTGGGGTAAAATGGTAGCAATCCATCAGTAATCAAACATGAATACTAAAGTGGAAGCTTGAAATTACGAGGGAAGATACATACCCAGCCTCACCCGAATGTCATTCTCATGAACGTAGTCCAAACAGTGAGCTGCAGTGACCACCCACTCAGGTGAAAGTAGAGTACCTCCACACTTTTCTTGCTGATTATGTATTATAAGGGCCTGACAACACAAAACAAAGTGACATATTACTCGAAGGCGCTTGTCTTGAATCTCAGTAGTGTCAGGTTTTATGTTGCTTGTTTCTGTTGTTTTATGCAACTATGTTTGAAATACTGAGCAGATTGTATAGGAAACTTAGGAGTGGGGAGACTTCTCATTGAGATTTTTTTCACCTTAGAGTATGGGCACTTCTTATTATGGCCAAAGGTATAGCCCTGAAAGCTTCAAATAAAATTCTTACTGATAGCAATATTAAGGATTAAGGGAAGATATAGGAGGCTGAATTACTACCCCACTCCTATGTAAGCAGACACTCCAGAACAAGGCCAAGATGCATGATTGGAATAAGTGGGTCTGCTAGCTACAGGTGAAGAGGAAATTTGGCTGTCCAGAAATTGCACTTTTTACAAGATTTAAAATAATCAGTTTTCAGTAATCATGTTGCAGAAGAAAGAAAATGCAATAAAGGATCTTGAAGACTCACTTGCCATGGACATTCACCTGGAGGACAGATGAAACCACCTACTATTCTCCCTTCTCCAGTTGCATTTTTTTTTGCCAACACTGGTATTTTTCCACATGGGTATTTCACTGAAAAATATATAAACAACTACAATTTTATTGAAAGGAATTACAATAAATTTGCCCTGTCACTGGCCGCCACCGAGAAGAATTTGTCCCCGTCTTCTTTACATTCTCCCCTCAGGTATTTGTACATATTGATCAGATCCCCTCTCAGTCGTGTCTTCCCCAGACTAAACAGGCCCAGTTCTCTTAGTCTTTCCTCATACAATAGATTCTCCATATCATGGACATACAAGGCACTTGCAATTAACACATCTTTTTAAAGTATAAGTCAACACTGAGGAAGACAGCAGGCTTGAGAGGAGAGGTGATTCTATCAAACCTTGTAGTCTACATGTTTTCAATGACCCTCATGCTTTAATTCAGTGGTGCTTAGTGCACAGTACCCCTGCTGGCACGAAAGGCAGGCTTGAGTGTGAGACACTCAGCTTGCTATCCCTTGTTTGGTACACTGAAAATCTCCTAAGAATAGACATTGTGTCTTCTGGTATGTCTCCTGGCAGACTGCAACTCTACTGCTTGGGTCCAGCCCATCCTCAATTCTTCCAGATTGCCTATCTCAGTCTAAGACCCTATCTCAACTTAAGCAAGCGTGGAACTGCATGGACTTGTGACAGTGAGTGATACAAGTCTTAAGGATCAAATCTGCACCTGAGTTACAGTGCAGAGGAAACTTTGGTGTTTTCAGTATAACATTAATCCCACAGAAGTTTCCTTTCACTTAGAGGATCTGCCTTTGGCTTCTGTGTGCCATTTGGGGTCTGTGCCTGTAATAATCCGCAAGTGCCCTTTACTTGAGCTGATGCAAAGAAAGCATCAAGCTTTTGCAGGTCCTGGCAGGGTATAGAAGAGTCAGACTAGCAGCCTGGGTAGCAGCCTGTGAAAGACCAGAAAATACTTAATCTATAACATTATTTCTAGTGCTCTCTTCAGAACAACACAAGTTTTAGCATTGAAGGAGTGTGAGCACATTGTGTGAAGGGACACCTTAAGGTAGTTTTGTTTTCTTGGAACACACAGTCATTGATACAAATATTTTGGTCCTCAAGAAGCAAGAAGCAACAAATACACATTTTTTTTTTTAATGCAGGAGAAGATTTGATTTAAAGGTTGGAAGAATCCTGAATTCTTTGTTTGGAGCTTTTAGCCACAGCAGGTTCCCCATTGCAGAGTATTGCAGAACCTGCTAATGTGCAGGGACAAGCACATTACTAGACAATCATTTTCCAATGAAATTGTTTCTGAGAGCCAGGTTGTCAGCATCTGTTCTCCACATGAGTGCTCCTTTGAGGTGTGTACTGGGGCGTTACCCCTTCAGAATCAGTTCTTTAGACGTGAACACATGTTCCCTGCTGCTCTCGCCATTATGTTCACATCCCCGGGGTCTCTTTTTCCCTACTAATGAAGTAATTGAGCTAGGCATCTGCAATAGAGTCAGACGCCAGCTTTTTGTATTGGAAAAGTAATTAACTTGTCCTAATGAAGTCCCAGTTGAAATTTTACCTCGTCAGCTGAACAAGAGAAAAATCCAGCCATAGAGGAATATCAACATAGAGGAATATCAACATAGAGGAATATCAACAGTTAACAGTTCATTGGTCCTACCAATGGTTGGAAAAAAAAAAAAGGAGCAACTGATTTTCTTTGGTTTTAATAAGGCTCTTCCTCTTCTGATGTTATGCTGAGATAAATACTGCAATAAAATCCCTATTCACAAATTCACACTGACTGGAAACCCAATAGTAAAACAGTGTTGTCCATGAAGTCCGTGGCCTACCATAATGAGGTTGCACTAAAAAGGAGGATTTGGGGGTCCAAAGTCCCCCCCACTCATTGGAAATGCCTGAGTACCTTCCAGTCTGCTTTATTTACTGGCTGCAGTGCGCCTCTCCACTGATCAGCTCTTCTCTACAATAGAGAATATTCTAGAATATTCTCTAGCTAGAGCGATGGTGAGACCATTCCCCAAAGAAGAGGAGGGATTCAGTTTGCTCTCAGTCCTAGGGTGGGATGACCAAACTCAAATTTCCCTGTCCCAGTGGTGTGGACTTCTGGGGCCAGGAACAGTGGGGTCCAAAGGGAACAGATCACTCACTGAAGAAGACATCCTGGAGTGTGGTCTCCTTGTTATTAATTCTCTCAGGCTGAATGAATCCAGCTCTCTTAAATCCTAAGTCTTAATTCCTTTAGCCACGAGTCTAATGTCCCGAAACTGGGGAAAGTACTTCTTCTTCCCCAAATACTTCTTATACTTTGTGGTTTCAATAAAAAATGGGTGGTCCATTTGAAAGAAGAGCAGCTGGGGTTCCCAGCATGAGGCACTGAGGGCACTGCACAACTCATCCCCAGACCCATGGCAGCGCATATGTCAAACTCAGCCTTTCCCACCGACTCTTTTGAGGTGTCTGACTTTTAGTAGAAGCCCAAACCTGCTGCTCTGGACTCTCCCCTAAAAGAAAAGGAAGGGAAACAATGCCTAAGGAAGGGAAGCAATGCCTAAGGAAGGGAAGCAATGCCTCAGGATTACACTTTGGAGCCCCGAGGGTGTTGAAAACATTTCTTTTAGGGGCCTGGGTTAGATTTAGCAGCACACTCGTAGCGTCATACCTCGGGGAAGGCAGGAGACACCATCACTCGCTAGCGCGTAGTCATCTGCGCAGAAGCACACTCGTTGGCCGGACGGCCCGTCAGTGCAGTACTGCTCGCAGCCACCATTGCTGTAAATGCACTTCAGCTGGTCAGCGGTGGCTAAAGCCAGAGAAAGAGTCTTCATGTTTCTGAAGTGTTGGTGCCTAACACAAGTCAACTACAGCTGGCAGTGCTGCCAAGGAAGCACGGCAGTAAGTATCAGTGATGTATCTGCAGTGGCTGGGTCAAAGGCTAATTCTGTTTGGGAGAAAGTTGTGCAGAACTGGATCACCCGAGATTAAGGAGGGAAAGGCTGTGCTTAAGAAATATGGCACCTAAAAATAAATCAGTCTGCGTATAATGCTGTATCTGAGCTACAGCAGTAACCTACTGTCCTTCCTAAAGAATAGGAGTATAGTAATTGTATTGCAACCATCATGATCTTTAACTGTGGAAAAACATATCTCTATTTTATATTTGGCACAAGGATGATCTGGGAATATAATTGAAAAAAAATCACGCGATAAGACAACTTCTTTTCTGTGAAAGAAGTCAAAAACCCTTCCCCTCTGCCCCACTAAATTTTGTCAGTTTCCCAAATGATTGGACATAGGTGGATGCTTTATAATAATTCCTTAGGTTCTGCTAGGAGTTCTCTCCATCCCAGAGGCAGAAAGAGAAAATGGGGCATAGTCCTTGCAGCAGAGAGACACATACACAAAACTACATTTTAAGACATAATTTGTAAAAGGAGAAGAGGCTCACAGATTCTTCTCTCGTGATGGTGAGCATGAAAAATGCTTAGGAGTTTAGCAGGCAGTGAAGAAGGCAGACATGATCAGCTAAGCAGTATGAGGAGAGTTTGAGAAAAGACAAGAGCAGAGACGGCAGCTTGACTGAAGCTATGGGTGGCACATGGCAGGTAATGAGCAGTCAGAGCTCTGAGAGCACCTGGTTTGAGTTGGGAGGTGCCTAATTCTTGTTTGGGCTCACCATAGTCTGTAAGCATCAACTTAACAGGCAATATATAGCGTGCGCTGAAGTCAATGAGGAGAATAACGGTAGACTGTATTAGACACTGTGTCTGTCCCCTCTTTGCAGCATGGTCAAGTAACTTCCTAGCTGATTCAGGTAGGAAAAGCAATCCTCCTCCTCTATCAGACAGTTCACAAAAGTCATTTGTTTTACCAGATCCCCTAGAGTAGAAATTATTTTGCTGCACAATGCAAAACCTGCACTGACCTGCACTGACCCCACTGCCAGCTGGTTACAGCTACCATAGGACACTTCAGAGAGTGGCAATGGTAGTTGCCATTGCTGGAATGGGGCACAGTAATAATGCTCGCCCCTGCTTAAGCCAATGACTTCCATTTGAATGAATAATGATATTTTTACTTTGTTACCCTTTGCCATAGCTGACCTTTTTCACAGTTTTTGCCTTCATATTTCTCGGGACAACGGCAAACGTAATCCTGAAACTGATCATCACAAGTCCCACCGTTCTGACAGGGACTGGAGGCACACTGGTTAGGGTCTGTAAAACATTCACCATTAGTCCAGGTCGCATGAGGAAGTGCAGCAGTGGGAGCATTTTTGTAAGATGTGCAATTCTCATACCAGAATAGACGTGCCAGAATTCTGCCTGGAAAAAAAAAAAAAAGATGCAAAATTTAATTAAACAAAAAGCAATTCAGATTAAATCCTACACCTTTGTAAGAGAGGATGTGTTACAACAGTCGCAGAGATGCTCCTATTGAATGGCATGTCCGTAAAATATTCTACCTAATTTTCTGGTATGAAGAGAGAAGAACACTTCAAAATATACACAAATATATTCTCATCAATAACTTCCCTATGGTTTGTGTGAATTTGACTGATTAGGTCTGTCTGGAAAACAAATATATTGCATACTAAAAACATCTAAGATATTGTTGGCTCTGGAATTTTTGTGGAGATGGAGGAATTGAGATGACTTAGAGAAAATCTCCTTTCCAACCATCCCTCAAACTGGTCCTGCCCAATGGGGCCCATGCAGCGTGCTCCCCACCAGCCCGCACTGCTACCGTGGGTTCCTCTGGACATTTGAGACCAGGATCTAAACAGAAGGCCACAAAGTGCATTTTGGCTTTCACGTTTTCAAGTGTCACACTCCTAAGTACACCCGTGAATAATGGGGAAGGGCAAAGTCCACCCGACTGCGAGCGCTAACCCAGCGCTGCGCTACTTACTGTCCTTTCGTTGTCGCGGTAAATTTCTCTTGCTTCCTCAAACGAGCAGTTTTCTTCCATGCATTCCCGCTCTAGGGACCCCAGTTTTATCTCCTCAAAGAAGCTATTGGCTCTTCTTTGCCTTTGCAGAACACTGGTTGCGTCTTCCTGCTTTAAAAAGACTGAAAAACATTTTCTGTTTGCCAGACGTCTCTCCAGAAAGAGAGGGTAGCATGAAAGGTTTCTTCTGACAGCTTTTCTGCTGTCCAGGCTTTTTAGGAGAAGTTTTAGAATTAGACACACTGAATAAATTTCCACAACCTGCCAGAGTCATCACCTCCTTTCGTTGATAAGGTGGCGATGACAGGTAAAGGGAGAGCATATGGATTTTACAGAGCCAGAACTAAAGAAAAGCCTTACATGTCTGCAACACACAATACACTGACATATTTTATATGGTAGGTCTAAACATAGACAGGACAGAATTTCTTTCAATTCCAGCAGCTGAACAGCACTTCAGCAAGGGCTGACCTCTGTGACCACAGCTGGTTTTCTTGTACTCAATACAATTATTTGATGCCAGGTGGACCAAAGGCAGCCCTAACTCTCCAGTGCTCTGTTTGTCACTGGTTTTAGCTCAAACTTTTCAATCCTTGGACCTGCAGAAGGAATCTACCAGACCATTAGCAGACTACAGGTGGAGTTGTTATCTTTATTTTTCTCCTGAGAAAAAAAGACTACATCACAGTACATATGAGGGTTGGACAATGCCCTTTGTGTTGCCTGGTGGGGCCTGCATATGGCTCCTAACTTCTGCTAGCACCATAGACCACAGCTATGGGGATCTTATCCCTGTGAGTCTCTGCCATGCTCCAAATGGACATTTGGGAACACAAATAGGATGGCAAACGTCATCAGAGCTCACTTCACAGAGCTACTCAAGCTTCCAATGAATGTGAATGTCTATTTAAAGACCTAATAGCCTTATGTCATCATGCTGACCTCTTCCTGAGGTGATCCTCACACCTAAGCTTCCTGATATCATCAGCTATACCCTCCTGGTATAATACAGTATAGTGAACAGTAAGTCCCAGTGCTGTGGTCTATTTTTACCCCATATACTACACTGCATGAGCCTTGAAGTGATTGGTTTCTGCAGTGTGTTCCTCCCTGTCACTAGGCAATTCTGAAGCTTCGTGACAGCAGTTTAAATCTCAGCACTTCTGGCTTTGACTTAGGACTGTGGGTAGATTTGTGGATTAAGGTTGATGTGTATCCCTCGCCATTCCTCCAGTATATGGCTCCCAAAAAAGAAACAGTTGCCTACTACCTGCCTGAAAGGCTTTGAGGTAGTTGAGGTAGTTGTGGATGAGGAGACTCATATCTGTCAGCACATAAATACCCACAAAAAATAAAAGCAGCTGAAATGATTTTCTCCAGTCTAGTGAGTTTTTTGTCTCTGGTCACTTATCTCAGATCATAATATCTGCTGAATTGTATGCAAAACAATGGTAATTTTCCCTGTATTTTGAAGTTATTTGAAGGAATATAGTATTGTGTGGTGCATCTAATTTGCCACAGGATGCTTCATAAGATTTTTTCTATTGTAAATATATAATTACAATATTAAATGTCTAACTATTATTATATAAAATATCTATTAAATAAATATATATATTTTGCCAGGTTGTATGCTTTTAATATCATAAAAACACAGAATCTGTAAGGTTGGAAGGGGCCTCTAGAGATCATCTAATCCAGCCCCCTGCTCCAGCAGGAACACCCAGAGCATGGGGCACAGGGCGGCCATCCAGGCGGGTTTGGAAGATCTCCAGAGAAGGAGACTCCACAGCCTCCCTGGGCAGCCTGTCACCCCCACAGGAAAGAAATTTATCCTTAAGTTCCTGTGGAACTTTTGGTGCCTCAGCTTGTGGCCGTTTCCTCTAGTCTTGTCACTGTCCACCACTGAAAAGAGGCTGCCCCCTCCTCCTCACTGCCTCCCTTGAGGTATTTATAGACACTGATCAGGTCCCCCCTCAGCCTTCTCTTCTCCAGGCTGAACAAATATTTAAGGCTTGTAATTGTAATTGTATTGCAAGGACGTTACATAGGCATCAATGCACATGCATGGACCCTGACAGAAGGATTTATATATGTGTTTGCCTTGTGACACCTCCCACCTCCCACTTTTTTAGACTGAATATCATAGACTTTGCTGCATGTTTTTTTTTTTTTTTTCCCAGCTTTGTCCTTTGTCCCAGTCAATGACTAACCAGGAGTCTTAAAGCACTTGGTCCCCTCTGTTAATCTGGGAGGTGATTTTCAGACGCGTACTGATGTTACCAGAAAGCTACCACTCCACTCCATTCCACTGCTGTGCAAGCACAGCGGATCCTTTAGTTTCTCTTCAGCTTCTCTGCTTTGAAAAAGAACAATGCATCCAAATTCCTCATTCACCTAGTGGGTAGACAGCTGATGGTTTACCTGCTGTCTGTGCGGTGAGATAACAGACTCGCACAGGAGCGTAGAAAAGATCTTCCCTGCTGTCAAAACAAGCACATGGATGTCATTGCCGAAAGCCACGGGAACCTTTAGCTTACAAGGCTTACAAGGAGAGGCAGGACAGCCATTTATGCATACTCTTTACTGAAAAGTACCCAAAACTCATGGTAAGAATTGTGCCCGAATAACGGAAGAGAGGTCCACAGCCAAAAAACCATAATTAGAGCCGTAACCTGTCACATACCTGCATCCAGAGAAAGAGGAATGAGGAGAGGGAAGCAGAGAAACACAGTCGCGCTCTGCCTGGAAACCATGATGACCCCTGCAAGCGTGCCGGGAGCGTGTGGACATTTCAGCAAAGACTGTTTGTCCAAAGAGCTGAGCTCCAGGTGCTTTGCACTAGAGGAGGGGCTGGCAAGTCGTTACCACAGGACGAGATCCATCGTGGCAATGAGGGCTGAGAGAAGCGCGTGTGCAAGCCCTGCAAGGAGTCCTTCCCACACAGGCAAAGAGCTTGGGTTTGAAGCCTTCCCTCCTGACCTGTGCAAAGGTAATGCTGATTGCAAAGTCTTCTCTCATGGGTCTTTATTTACTGTCCAACATGTTATTTGAGGAGCAGCATAAATGTCAAGGATCCAGCATGTCTCTGAATGGTACTAACCTGGTTGCACAGCCACGCAAGCAGCAGAGAAATGAGGGCACAAAGATTTAGCTTGACTCAGCACCCAAGGTAGAGCCTTGCGTTGCTTTGGAGAGTGATTGCTGATATTGGTCTTTTCCATTTCTCAGTCACCAGCCAAAACTCTGAACTACTGCCTGAATTTCCCTGGAGACACTAATTAACTAGCAAGAAATCCCCTGCACTGCTTCACTCTGCTTCTCCTGTAGGACCTATGCACAAGTTCTACCAGCTGGAAGAGATGCTAAGCCAATCCACACTGTATTTCATTAGTTGGGATAGGGTCTGAGAGGGCAATCTGCAGACAATGTTTCATCTGGAAACTAAGCTGTGCTCTGATTTAGTAGAAATCAGTTAATTTACCATCAGTTAAGTTACCAGATGAGAGAGCTGAAAACACACTCAAGTAAATATTTACTTAAGATATCAGAGAGGTAAAGAGCATGTTTGCCTTTGAGAAGTGAGGCATTCCCAAGGGGCTGGAGCATTTTCCAGGCATTTTTCCCCTTTGTAAGTTTAAAGGAAGGAGGGTCATTTCTGCAGGTGAGCAGAGAAAAGCAACAGCTGCTGTTTTACTTTGTGGCCAATGCTCAGCTAAACTTCCTGTAGAAGCTGTGGTTGATTAGGAAAGCCAGGATCACGGATGGTGTTTGCAGGCGTTCCTGTTGTTTAGTGGCAGTGGGCACAGCTGCATATCCGCCTTCGGAATCTGTTTCCCAAAGGGGGCACTTGGCTGCTTCTCCAGATCACAGCCTGCCTCGCTCCCAGCAGCAAAGTTCCTGGGATTTGGGGCACTGGCAGCAGCTCCCGTCCCAGGGCAGAGAAAGGAAGTCAGTTACGGGAATGCAAGAGGAGTTAGAGTACCCCTAGCTGTCTACACCTCTGTTTTGGGAATTGCCTTGGCACCTCATAGCCTTCAGACATAGTTCTTGTTCCTCTCCGCATCCAGTTTCAGGCCCTGTGTGGTCACAAGAGAGGAAATCACTGAAGGAAACAACGCAGAAGGACTTTGCAGGGAAGCAGGCAGGGAAGAGCTTTGTGTCCAGGCAAAAATGAAGAACTGGAGAGAAATGACACTGGAGTTGTGCCTGCACTGGGACAGAAGGAAAAACTAAAGATACATTCACTTGAAAAACTGAAGATACAGTCCTTTAACTACAACAGCTAATTTGAAACTGTAAGGACATATTCATCTTACAAATATCTTAGCTATGTTTGTTGGAGGTGCTAGAGGATTTCTCTTTTTGTCTGATCTTTTTTGGGGAAAGCTTTCTCTCCTGCCTATTTGAATGCGTTCCTGTCCACCATTAAACAAATCAGGGCACAAGGGGACACTTATGTTGCACTTGGGACAGCCTGAGTTTACACCTAGTGCCTCTCCTTCCAGCATTTTTATTAGGCTGCTCTTTTAACCAGCCCTGCAAGAAATGATGCACATTCAGAAAAGAAGCTTCAAAGTTAGATGTTATCAGTGCGGATCACCGGGAACACTTTGTCAATACCACCTTTAGGTCAGTGGCTAAATCCTTGAGATTTCATGAGGAAGACCCAAGATAATCACGCCTGTGAGGAGAGTCACTGGGAATTCAGCAGTGCCAGGACGTCAGCTCCAAGTGATACTCGTTCACCCTTAGTCTTGCCTTGATTTTCTACCCCCTCTGTAGGCTGCTGCAGGAACTGGCAGCAGTGCTCTCAATGAGCTGCAAGGCAGCCTAGCAAGCACAGTCATACTCGGCTTTTCCTCTCTATAGGGCTCTGGTTGCTGTAGGGACTGAATTTCCACTGGGCATCACGGCCTGTGTCCAAAGGGCCCTGAGCCCAGAGGAGCTGGGGACGCTCCTCCTGCTTCGACTTTCCCTGGCTGCTCTGGGGCTCTGGCCATGACTTGGACTCTTAATGAGAAGCCCTTGAGGGGCTTGGTTTTTCTGCTGCACGGGGTAAGGAAATGCTGCCAGTTTGTCTTGCAGCCTGCTTTTTCTATACACCGTGCTGCTTTTTTGTTCAGGCTTTGTCTACACATCACATTGCCCCAAGATATTAAAAAGAAGACTTCAGCTTTGCCTGGGGACACGTCACTATGAATATCCCCTGGAAGTAGCAAAATGATTGGAGCCCATCAATATTTGGGGCTGCTTTTTTTTTGTGTATGACTCAGTATTTTGACCTACCCAGGTGCAGCAGGGCATGAGCAGCCTCGGGAGGGCCCGGAGGATGAAGCAGCTGCCCCAGCATCTCTCTGGTGCCCGAAGAGCCCCCTGCCTTGCTGGGTATCACCACCCTGTGCTCCCCTCTCCCTGCTGCTTTTTGAGGATGGCCCTTTGCACAAACACTGCTGGCAATAAATAGACCTTCTGGCTCCAGGGCCGGGTTCTGGCCTTGGTTCCTGCCCGCCCTGGGAGCTGCTCCAGGGGAAACCTGCCAGGGGAAGGGGAGATGACAGAGCTGTTTCCTTGGGCAGGTTTGTGTAAGGCTGGCAAGGGCTAGTGCTAGCGGAGAAGCAGGGCAGGGATACGCAGCTCAGCTCACAGCAGTTACTGCACTCACTGACACTCAGTGTTTCTGTCATTAAAGCACCTTTCACGCCCTGCACGTCTCACACCCCTGCGCTCAGGGTGCGAGGGAGCCCGCGGCAGGGCCGGGGCAGAACGTCACCACTGAGGCACCTTGCCTCTTGGGTGCTGCAGGGGATCTCCACCTAAATAAGCAAGAGCCAGCAAGCACATGAACAGCTGACCTGCAAGGTGATACTGTTCATCTCCCTCAATGTGTTATTAGGTAATGTGCTCTTAGAAACAAGTTAGCTCCCATGGCAAACTCAGCCCGCAGCAATCTCTTCAGCTGGGAAACCTGTAGAGAAGCGGCAGCTCAAATTGAGGATTGCAGGTGGGATAGCTCCCTGTGCCACGCAGGTGTGGCAGGCACACACGCAAAGCTAGCTCCAAGGAGACCAGTCATTTGGGGACTTCCATGGACTGCATTACAGTTATTACAATTATCTGGAATTGGGTCCAGACTAACCCTTCTATATAAAGCATAGAAGTAGAATGGAAATCCCTGTCATCTTTAGCAAATGGAGGTAAGAGACCTCCCATTGGTCTTCTGGGTCCCAAATGGTCCCCGTGGTGAAAGACCCTTTCCAAAGGTCCGAAGTCCGCAGTTTAGCTCACTGGCTACATTGAGGCAGAATCGAATGTGCCTGAAAAATAATCAGGTCAAAGCTAGAGCACATTAACGGATATAAAAAACATGAGATCAACCTCTAGTGTTTACAACAGGAAATAAGTTAAAAAGAAACCTCTTATCATTAGAAGTATTTAGAAAGCAGCTTACTTTCCACTAGGGTGAGTCTGGGCTGGGATTCTTTTATTGTTTTGCTGTAGCAAAGACGATGTTGTGCTCGAGACAGTTGGACTCCCTAGTTGGGACAGGTGGATTTCCTAGTCGTGCTCCAGACAGTTGGACTTCCTAGTTGACCAAGGGAGGAAGCTGCTAGGTTAACAAGGGTAAATAAAAGCAACCAAACCTCTGAAATAACTTTGCTGGGCTCTGTGATTACGTAGGCACCAGCTCAGCCCATGTCACTCCCATGAAATGTGAAATTCCCTTCCTCCCAAGGCATGATGATCCTTAAAGCCATTAACCCACCAATGTGCAAGCACTTCACTCTTCAGGTGCTGCAAGTGTGAGCAGAATTTCTCACTTCTCACCCCTCTACCAGCCAGGGACCTCCGACTCCTGCCCAGGCCCCAGCAGCAGCGTGTGGCCTAGGGCACCCCTGGGCTGCAGGGCTCCCTGGAGAGCAGACCATGGGCATGCAGCCCCTGAAGAACAGAGGATGGGACTTGATCCAGTTAACCTGGCACTGGCTCACATTTTGTATCTTCAGACATGTTTTAATTGGGCAGATTTCCAATTCCTCCCTGCCAAAGCGAGCCAGGATCAGCAAGGTAAAACAGACTTTTTCTGAGATGGGCCAAAATGAGTAGGCAAACACACGGACCCTGCCAAACACGACACTTTCTAGGCTCCCTGATTTGCTGCTTCAAATCCATCAACCTATTTATGTTTTCACATAATCCTTACCAGAAGCTTTTAATATCACGAGACAAAATAAAACAGAGAGCATGTCTATAGAGAAGGAATTCAGCAAGAAGTGCTGAAATTTATTCAAATTCATAGGTACAATAGAGACCTCTGACTTGAGATTCTAATTCACAACAGCAGTAGAAAAGGAAATGGTGAAATGAGTATTAAAGTGCAATGATATGCATAAGATCATTGAAATAACAGAAATGAGGCTGTAATAAGAAATGGACAGCCCCATCCTACCAATGACAGCAATATATAAGTAAATTATGTTACAGATAATTTACAAAATAACTTACAAAGACATCAAGCTGAATCTCTGCACATTGCCATTTCATTATTAAATATCAGACTAAACATTCCTGGCCAGCAAAGTATTACATGGGGTAATTAAGAAAAGATCAGAGGATTTCTGTGTTGGAAGGATGCCTGAAGTAAAACCCTGATCAGTCTTTATATTGCAGTATTGCAAGAAACCTAAGTATTTTTGAATTGTAAAGTGACACATTCAGCAGCATAAGACTATAAATACATCTTTTACATTGATACATTATATCTACACACATATACATATCTACACACACATATATAGGCATATATATGTGTACATACAAGTGTTTCAGTTTGTATTGACCACAGTCAGCTACATTTTGCTTGCATCTGAGACAGGGTTACTTGTACAAGTCAGGAGTAAGATCATTCTCTAGAGGGTTTCTTTTAAGTTTTCCCAAATGCAGCCTCTAAAAATCTCAATTTCTGAAGAAAAACAGAGACTTTGGGGCTCAGTCATTAGAGGGTCTGATAATTAACAAAAGTTCTTGTTGACAGTTTGCTGCTACTTGCTGCTTTGGAAAAAATGAAGCTCTTCCATCTTATTTTAAATAATATAATACATGAGACAGGTTAAAACACTTCCATGTAAGTAAAAATATTGGAGATGGCAAGGAACGGATACAGTATTGCATATATGACTAGCACAAGTTCCTGTACTGTTGGTAAGGATGAAGTGCAAAGGACACCTGACAATCTTAAAATTTACATAATTGGCTTACAACACAGCTTGAAAAGATGGCAAGTTTAACATTATCCTTCTTCAAAAAAGTAATTTTTTCTATAGCGCAAATCTGTTTTTTTTCCCCTGTTTTTCCCTTTAATAGAAAAGTTATGTAATTTGCTTTTGACTAAGCATGCCACAAAACTATTGACTAAAAAGAGTCACTTTTTTACCCCATAGAGCTTGGTATGAATGAAGGTTCTTGACCCATAGTGCAAATGCAAGGGTTTTCTTTGCCTGTAACTACATGCTAAAAGATAGAGGTGAAGGCAGCCATGCAATTGCAGATTACTACACAATTTAGTGAACACATTTCCTGTTCCACCGTGCACTCGCATTAAAAACAAAAAGATACTACTGAATTGCCACAGTTATGTAAACACAGAAATATTGGTAAAGAATTTGGTTGGGAGGGCAAAATACCTCAGAAAACGGCTACCCCACTGCACACAGAAAAGGTCTGAAAAGAAAACCAGTGTTTTCTTTTGATGCTGCCGTGGTCAGTGAACTGGTCCTTTCTGCATCACAGCTTCTAGGAAGTATTTTACTGCAAAGAGTCTCGTGAAGACTCAAGACAAGAGAAACAGTTGGGCCAAACCTCCTTCCTTGTTGCTGCAAGAACCCCAGTCACTGCACTGACCAAGGAACATCCCTGGAGAAAGGGAGTTTGGGAGAAGAAATTGTAAACTTGGGTTGATTTTCCCTATGCCTATCCTGTACAGTGATTGCTAATTTATTAATTTACAATAAGGAATTAGCACTGAACACATTTTGTTGGCTCCCAATGAGATTGTGGCTGTAAAATGAAATGACACACTTCTGTAGCAACCTGATTGTGCATCTATGAGCAAACGTGTTGGATGCCAGCAACTCTGGAGCTTCAGACTTCAGAGCAGAAGCCTCTTCAAGTCCTAATTTCAAATCTTTAACTTTTATTTACAGCTTCCCATTCCATGCACTTTTCACTGGAATCTTCTGTGAGACCCTCTATAAAAGTCACCAATGAAATATACAGAGGCAGCCACACAAAGTAGCAGTTCTCCACCCGAGTGCAGCATTCACAACTCCGTCCAAGATGACAAATCCCAGATTTCCACCTTCCCTGGAGGTGGGATGAGAACTTCATGTCAGCCCTTAATGTCCACGGAGCTGGTGCTGCTGACATTGCAGCTGTCACTGCAACTTGATGATGTGCTCAGAGTGCTGGACGCAGTGCCTGATTCTGGGAAAGGGAAGGAGAAGGGAAAGAAGAGAGAGAGAAAAATACACTGTAATTATTTTATTCCAAAACTTTTTTAAAAAATACATAGCTATCAGTATATATTCATCTCGTTAATTATGAGTAGCCTACCAGAGCTGCTTAAAGATTGAGCTGATTTTGAATTGCCTATGAGCATCAGCAGATTGTTTGCTGGGATCCAACCTTCTCTACCAGTGCTCAGATTCTTCACATACCTTAAAAAAATAAAAAAAAGTAGTCAGAGGGCTTCATTTAATGCCTTTGAAAGCCTGCCCCTCAACACCCGCCTTCCAAACACAGTTCTGCAGAGAGGTTTCCAAACACAAACTTGCATACCAAAGTGCATCCTCCCCTTCTCGAATCAGTTGAACTAGATCCCCACTTTTCACTGTAAATTCTTCGGAAACACCTTTCTCATAATCAGTCACAACGGTGTATTTGCCAGGAGCCTAAACGCACACAGGGAAAAACAAATAAGTTGTTTCTACTGAGGACCTGAACGTACGTTACAGCCTCTGTAATTATGAAAATTATGGTACTTCACACTTCTTGCTCCCTCATCCACAGAGGGGCCGAAGACACTGTGTTACATATATACTATATACCGAGAACGTATATATACACTGAGAACCAGAAAAAAATGGCTATTCAATTACACACAAATTCAGTACATGAATTCTCATACTTGGAAGAATATTCTGTGAAGTCTTTTCATTACAAGTCACATTTCTAGGAAAAGCACAAAACCCAAAGAACTCCAACACAAGATAAAAAATGCTGGGGAGCTCGAGAGACTTGCACACGCGCATCGTGCTACAGCGGGGGCAGTAACCGAGCACTTCATCGCTCAGTTCCTGTACTGTGCCACAAGCAGCCACAGTCCCGCTAACGTGCGGGCACACAACGGCCCAGATGTCCCTTCCCAACTCAGAAATACCAGAATTAAAGGATCATTTGCCCCTGCTATAGATATTCTGCCCAACTAAGGATTTAGGCAAGAAGCCCAACTCTAAGGCTTCTAGGATTTCAAGGCAAGAAGCACTTGCCTTCCTGCCAGCTTCAAAAGCACTCCTAATGCTCTAATAAAAACACAGAAAACATAGAAAATAACACCACCACAAAAAAAAAAAAAAAAAAAAAAAAAAAAAAAAAAAAAAAAAAAAAAAAAAAAAAAAAAATCTGGTTACCAGTTTCATCTCTCCTCCTCCTTCTCTTCCTTCCTCCTCTGCATCCGAGGAATTCAGCGGGTCATCGGCACTAGACCAGCCATCATTTTCTTCAGATGCATCCAGAGAATGGGACGTCTTAGCCCAACCTTGGCGAAGAAAGAGCCAACAGGTAACGTGGTTGCACAGTCAGTCTGCTACTGACTGGGGAAAAAAGCTCTACTGGAAAGCCCTGAAATGATCCGTGTTAACAGGAGGGAAACCTTACGCAGGGAGTTATTGCAGCCTCTGTGTGAAATCCACAGCTGGCCCAAGCTGGCCCATTTCCAGAGTGTGTGGACTTGTGTCAGGCACAGCAGGGTGAATTTGCCCCTTTTTGTTTATGCAGAGGAGCACAGATGGAAAGAACACAAAGCCCCCAATGAAAAATGCAGCTTTTTCTGTACATAGATGAATGATGGACAGATGCTCTTTTTCTTGGGAAAAAGTAGGGAAGAGGATGAACACACGTGGCTGTCATGCCAAGCAACCTAATGAGCCTGTTGGAACAAGGGATACATGAGCATTTGCTTATTCAAAGTGCTGAACACTTATAGCTGCCAATAAAGTCAACGGGAGCACCAGGCACTCTGTACTTCAACTGAGGAGCCAGATTATTATTCAGGGGCATCCAAGGCTGACAACTTAATCAGGATGGATTCTCTCAGGGTTAAGTCACAGCACCACAAGAACAATCTCCTGCCTGTCAAGTGCCGAATATTTCACCCTGAGAGAGAAAAAAGTATTTCATTTATGAGGCTGAATCATGTCCAGAGTGTTCAAAATCATTCTCCAAATAAAAGTGCAGTGATTTTTACTAGGGGGATGTTTTTTATAGAGGTCAGCAGCTACTAATAAACATACCCAGTTTATAATAAAAGAAGCCATCATGGCAGAGATAAATACTTTTAAGTTAAGTTCCATTTTGGCTCAGCACAAAAGTAACTATAATAAAACCAACAAAACGAATGAGAGGAAGAACCAACCCCCAGCTTATACAGAGCTATTAGTTAGGGCAAGAAGGAAAGCAGCAGTTCTGCTTTTCACTGCTTCTGAGATGGTTCATGGCCACGGCTGGTCACACTAGTGCATAAAAACAGCACTGCAGTGTTATCATAGATAGCTAAAGCAGTCTAAGACATCACACTCGGAGCACACCAAACTGAGTGGCTTTTACCTTGCCTGCGCTGCTGGATGACCTGTACAAGGTTAGAAGTACTGACCCATTTGGCCCTGTCCAGGCTTAGGCATGAATTTCCATCTGTGAAGAAACTGAGTAATAAATTCCTGCTGTATTCCATGCAAACGTCACTGGAAGCTCACGGGACACGGCTGGATTTCCAGCACTTCCAAGGGAAGCACACCACAACAGAAGACAATTTGGTTGCTCGTAGCTGTTCCAAGCTCTCATTAGAGACAAGAGCCAGCAAGTTGCACAAAAGAGAGAGGAGTGGATTTGCTGTAACTGCTGTGCCTGCTGCATCGTGCTCAGTGGCCTGCTCCTCTGGGACACGCTGGATAACAGCCCCTCTTTCTGAGACACTCTTCATATATTGTGTCAACAGAGATGAGGTGAGACCTTGCCACAGCACTAGTGCTCCGAGGCCTCCTCCAGGCTGGCCCTTTAGTCTTAAAAGCTGGTATAAAAGTCATCTGATCCTGGGAGAAGAGTGGCCCCTGTCTCCACATTCCTACTGGCTTCCCATGGGTACCAAATTTATGCATGCCCATCTGATGCATATGTGCATGCTTTGCATTATGTGACTAAATTACAGCTCGCTATAAAAGCGGGAAATAAAAGAAAACAGCAGAGCCTTGAGGAAAGTGAAAGTTACACACGGATAAGCTGACAGCTGAGGTGCCAGGGAAACCCAGGATGCAGAAGCTGCTTCTCTTCAGATCCGGGCCCACAGGCTGCTCCCTGCAGGGATGGGAATTGGTTGTGTGACTTGGTTCTGCCACTAATCCTCACTGCAGTGCAAGGAGGAGCCACCACTCTGCTCAAGGGCACCCACTGTGCTGTGTGGGAGCACACAACGGGGGCAGGGTGCTCCTGCTCTCCCCACCTGGGGTGTTTCTGCGTGCCGGGCCAGGGTGGATGAAGTCTCTCCTGCACAGCAGCTAAACCAGCATGGTTTCCACATAGGAGACAGCTAAAGACCAAGGCTGGGAAAACATGTACGAGGAGAATGACAGGACTAGAATCAGCTGATTTTCCAGGGTATTTTCCAAAACAGATGACAGTGGAAACACAGCCAGGAAGAAACTCCTCCATACTGTCTGGTTAACTGGCCCTAGATTTGCTTTCAAGCTTTGGTTAACAGGATGGTGAAAGCTGCCTGCTATCACCCAAAAAGAAGCAAGGGACTATGAATAAAGCAATGAAATGTAGATCAGAAGTAGAATAAGGCAATACAAATGTCACATGACATTGACGAGCCTCACTCTTATTAGAATAAAATCTAAAAAATGTGCTTTTCGTCTTTTTAAGAAGTTAAATCCTCTCCACCAGGAGCACAGTGGATGGAGAAGGCAAACTGGAAAACCATGTGCCCGTAGCAACTGAATGTCAGTGAAACTCCATTAAAATGCCCAGCATCTAGGTATTCAATCAGCAGAAATTTCAGTTCCCACCAGCCTCTTGAAAATGACACTTTAGCCACGTGCTGCCACTGATGCCAAGGTAAAACTTCGTCAAACTGAGAGATCAAAAACAATACACGCCAAAGCTCACAGACCTATTTGGAGGATCCGGCTGACATCAATACTGCTACACACAACAGCATCATACAGGTGTCTTCAGCTTTATAATTTACTGCATTATACGAGGGATGTGTAGGTATGTGTGGAGTATGAGAAGGGGTAACACTCTACCTCTTAGACCAAAAGGAGTTGGGTCACTCACTACTTCATGTCGTTTAGCTTTTTTGTCAGGGCTGGTAGGAGAAGCTGCAGGAGGATGAATAGGCAAAAAACACAGAAGAGAGACATTGAAGAACTGGAAAAAAAAGAGAATAGGTGGAATGCAAGCTAAATACCTTTGAGTTTACCCTGGAAAGCCAATGGATTCTGTAATCACTCTAATTTTAATTGTCAGGGTCAGTTAGAGCAAGAGAAGTTAATTAGTCACATAAAATGATTTGAAGAAAAAAAATGACAAATTTATTCCATAATAATAGGTAAAGGTATATGCAAACTTCTCTAAATGAACTAGGTATCAGCTGAGTATAATCGATGTGAACTTCAGACAAACGTCACCAGATTGAAACAAGCATTTTTGATCCAAGTCTAGTGCTACAGCAATACCTGGTCCTGTGAGAAGGAGCTTTGGCCATGTCTGGCTTTTAGCAGTAGGTGATGGAGCTTCTGTCAAGGCAAGCATGGCATATTAGTGCTCGCCTCATTCAGACATTAGTGCTCACCAATTACTTAGAAGATGCAGATGTTTCAGATATGCACCCCTACAGCCTTTCCAGAAGCAACTCAAAGGTAATCAGATTTTAAAAAGACATTTTGAAAAGATGCTGGGAAAAACAAAAAGAGAAAAAAGGAAAAAAAATACATGCTTTTAAGTAGTATCAACATCTTATAGCAAAACAGACTGTTTGAAGACAGATAGCTATTCAAAGCAAGAAATCAATGTACCAGTACTTGGAAAGAGGAAGCAAGAAGCATCTCAGATGTCTACTGCCCATTCCAACCACATAAAGGACCCTTTTTTTTTTTTTTGCAAGCATGGTGATATCCTTATTTATTTTTGTAGCTAGAAAGGAATATTGTAATAAACGTTCTGCCACAGTCATGCTTTGGGAGTTCATTAACAAGGGAAGCCAAATAGGAAAATACTCTAGCAAAGCCTTGATTCCTTTCTGCCAAGTACCAGGTACATTTGGGACAGATCCACTGAAGCTAGAAGCAGGTCAGGCATTTGATGTGAAGATAACTTCCTCCTCCTGGGCTTCCTATGGGAGCAGACACTCTGAGCTCCTTCCTAGGCCTCGAGAGCAGGAGCATTAGAAGCTGCCTTCCTTCCCTCACACTTCCAACAACTGCTCTTTTCCAGACTGCATCTCCCTTTCCCACTGCATCTCCCAGTTTCTCCTCCAGGCTTCCTATCAGGGGCTGTGATTCAGGAACCTGCCTGGGACACAGGAGAAGCTAATGCAACACAGAGTATAGGTGAACCTGTGGCACTACACACATACACATGAAGGGATGCACCAACTGCAGGTTTAAATAGAAAAGAGAAGTCTAACTTGTTAAAAAGTTACCTTTCTGACTTTTGAGGTTAGTAAAGCCCTGCAGCGTAAAGCGCTTTTTTGACAGTACAGAGCATTCTGAGGTAGAGCTAGTGTCATCTACAAAGGAAAAGAGAGACACAGAAAGAAAGGGCAGAAGCCCAAGGAAAGGTCGAGGCAACAAATCATTCACAGCCCTGCCAGCGAACCAGCACTTAAGGAAGAGAAATAATAACCAAAAGTCCGGGCACAAGAAAAGAATCTAAAGGCCTTTTATTTTCAGTGTTTAAATTATCACTAGTCTAGTAAATAACTGCAGCAGTGAGAATCAGATCTAAAGCAGCAAAACACTCTCCTGGACAAATTTCTTGCCACTTGCTGTTCTGAAGACAAAAGCTCAGAAGCCAACTGGGAAGAGCTCAGAAGCTCGAAGGGAAGACCCACTGCAGAGCCAGGCCTCATGCCCCAGAGTTCCCACCTCATTGGGGCTCTCCCTCATCCTCAAAGTGGGGGCTTTGGGCCTGTCTGCAGCACACAGGGAACGCAGCAAGCCCAGAGCTAAGTGCTGATGGGCCCAGCCTGCTCATGCAGCTCTTGTGGGGAGGCTGCCTCAGGTCTCAGAGCAGCAGAACCAAGCTCGCCCAGGTGCAGTGTTGTATCTACACGGCTAAGCTATAGGTGAATCTGCCTGTGCACCTGCAGCCCAGCCATGCTCTTCACATCTAGGGTCAAGAACGCATACGTGTAAACTCACCTTTGCCTTTCTCAGGGTACTTTGGTGCTACTGTGGTGCCAAAACCTTCAGGACTCGTGAGATCAGATTTTCTCTCTTCCATTTTCTTTGCATTTCTAATGTTGTTCCGTGAAGGACTGTTCATGGGAAGAAAATTAAGACAATCAATCCACTCCCAACAAATCTGGGTCTGAACAAGGGTGATTATCTGTGTCAGAGGCTGCTTGTTGCATGCAGATATAAACTGAAAACTAGTTCTTAGCTACTTCTCAATTCATAGCTTCTTTCCAGACTTGAAGAAGTCACTGATAACCTCACATGAAAGGATCATGATCAAGGACCAAGAAGAGACTACAGCTATAAGAGCAGCTAAAGACAGCTCAGGACAACTCCCCCTCACCTATAGACACATGTTCTGTGCTGACAGCTTCCTTCCAAGTCCACCAAGAAAAACAAAGGGATGAAATCTACCTTTCACATGCTCGTAAAACACGAAGCAGACAAGGGATGAACAAGTAGCACAGCCTTAGTCTTGAAATTGGATTCCCACTACACTTCACAGTTTGAGAATGGAATCCCAGAATGGTTGAGTTTGGAAGGGACCTCTAGAGATCATCTAGTCCAACCCCCCTGCTCCAGCCGCCCTGTGAGCTCCAGCCGCCCCAGAGCATGTGGCACAGGGCGGCATCCAGGCGGGTTTGGAGACCTCCAGAGAAGGAGACTCCACAGCCTCTCTGGGCAGCCTGTGCCAGGGCTCTGTCACCCTCACAGGAAAGAAGTTCCTCCTCACAGGGAGATGGAACTCTCTTCAGTTTGTACCCACAATCTCTTGTTCTATTACTGGCCACCACTGAGAAGAGTTTGGCCCCATCTTCTTTACATTCTCCCCTCAGTTATTTGTACATGTTGATAAGACATGTCCCCCCGCCCCCCCAGTCTTCTCTTCTCCACAGAAACAGGCTCAGCTTGCTTAGTCTTTCCTCATACGATCGAGACTTCAGTCCCTTACTCATCTTAGTTGCTCTTCTCTGGACCCTCTCAAGAAGCTCCACGTCCCTCTTATACTGGGGAGCCCAGAACTGCACACAGTACTCCAGGTGGGGCCTCACCAGAGCTGAGTAGAGGGGCAGAATCCCCTCCCTTGACCTGCTGGCAACACTCCTCCTGATGCAGCCAGGATCCCATTGGCCTTCTCGGCCACGAGGGCACACTGCTGACTCATGGTTAACTTGGTGTCAACCAGGACTCCCAGGTCCCTCTCCGTGGAGCTGCTCTCCAGCAGGTCGACCCCTAATCTGTACTGGTGCCTGGGGTTATTCCTGCCCAGGTGCAGGACCCTGCACTTGTCCTTATTGAACCTTGTGAGGTTCCTCTCTGCCCAACTCACCAGCTTGTCCAGGTCCCTCTGGATGGCAGCACAGCCCTCTGGAGCATCAGCCACTCCAGTAAGGGAGGGCCACTCCAGAAGGCAGAAAGACATCTCACAAGTGCTGTTCATCTGAAAAGTCAGACTGATGAGCAGGGCAGAGCTACTGATACATATTTGTGCATACATATCGTGTGGGACTAAGACAAACATGTGGGCTCATGGATAGAGCCTATACATATGTGGGTCCATATATATCATGAAAAAGGAAGTGAGTAGCAGGGAACTGAAAGAGGGCTCTGAAAAGGACAGAGGAACAGTAGGGATGAGAAGAATATAGTTATATAGGTTTGTAGGGTGAAATAAGAAGGGGGGGGGAAGAAAAGATGACTTGAATTTTAAACTCAGGCACTGGAGGAATGAAGACAGCATTTAGTAAAAAAGATCAGAAGTTGGAAAGAAAGAACCAGAAACACAGAGACAGGATGCACTAAAAAGTACACAAAGAAAAACAACATAAAATTTACATAGGAAAAAAAGGGCAGGATAATTCAAGTGATGGAGGGGAGAGGAGAAGGAAAAAAAGAGAGAATGGGAAGGAAAAGGTAGCTCCACATAACTCATGAATTATCCTGTGTTTAAAGTAGGTAACTAGCTTTTCAACAAGTAGTGATATAAAACCACCAGAATTTTGTTCAGCACGGAAAATGACTCATCTGCAGTGTTCTCTGGCAGCTGACAAAGCCTATACAACTGCTGTTGAACATAACACTGGAGAGATGTAAATCCTAAGCTCTACAACTTTATAGTAGAAAGAGACCTGAAAGCCCTAAAATATAAAGGCCAGCGTTAAGGGACATAAGCAATGAAGAACTGCTAAGTGAACGTATTAATATATTTGCAAGACAGCTAGGGTGATTTGATAATGTTTTTACTCACCTTGTACAAGATGTTGCTGGTAGAGGTAAACTGTGGGTTTGTTCTAGTGTCCTGTGCTGACTGGCTTCTGCAACAGAGATGCATTAAACTGATTTCTGTTACATTTCAATTTTTACAGCTCTACACAGTGAGTATATGCAGGGTAGGTCTGGAAGACCAAGGGGAATAGAAATAAAAGATCCAAAATATTTTACCTCTACATGCCTGCAGTTGACTAGTCAGCACTTTTCTTATTTCGTTTACCCAAGTAGCTTTAACTTCAGGAGTTGGTGCCTACCCAAAAATAAATACAATCAGATATCAAGCACAGAATAGCTGATACACAAAAAAACATCCTGCCTAATCACATCAGGAATCTTTCTCTCTAGTTATTTATGAAAATGATATTATTTATAAAACTTTGACCACAGTGAGACAGGGAGCTCTGCTTCATTCTGTGCTCCCAACACAATGCTATTCCTGTGACAATGGCAATAGTGTATACAGCTAATTTGGAAATGTTGCCAGTTCTTGTTTTTTTAAACCTGTTGTAATAGTTCTTACCCTGCAAGCATGTTATTTCACATGTCTGAAAAATATTACTGTGATTAGTGGGATTCCAGAAAGGTAAGTTCTTCTAGGATCAATGTTCACCCTATACAGTTTTACTACATTTTTTTGAACTGATGACTTGTAATATTACAATCACTACAGTTGGTATAATATCCATGTAGGAATGCTAAAACTTGACATTTTTCTGCAGAAAACTTTGCAATCAGAATATGTCATTTAAAAAGTGCATTCTGAATTAACCTGTTTATAGTTTTTGCCCTTTTTGCTTCACTGTTTCTTAACCATATACAAAAGAAAATAAGTTAGATATTCTTAGAGTTATTTATTTAAAGTAGCAACATATTTTTACCTGTATGATGTAAACTTCTTCCCTTGCATTATACCAGATTTCAAATTTCTTTGCATCACCTTTCACATTTTCTGTTATTCCAACTGCTGCCATCTGGAAGCAAAGAAAACAGAAGCTGACCTACCAAGATGCAACTAAGATCAGAATGAAAGCAGAAGTCTACTGGCTTTTCTTAACCTTTTTCCTGAAAAGCCAAACCACATTTAGCTTCTTGCTAAAGTAAAAAGAATAACCAGCAACAGATGGTAGGCTGTAGGCTGACTGCAAGAGATTACCTGTTCTGTGTCAGTTTGGTTACATCAGAGGGAAGAACAGTTTTGTTATGTTAAATCGTGACTGACCCACAAGGAGAATTGAGACTGACAGGTCTTCTTTCTGTTTTACACTATCTTACTCTACTCATGATTTCATTTTCTGTGCAATTAAGGCAATCTGCCATTCATTCAAACTAATGTGGTTTGGATTTTCTCAAAGCAGAGCGTTTTCACCCTCCTCTGGCTCTTTAGCAGAGAACAACATAAAAGGACACAGAACTGCAGCACCAAAACAGATTTGTCTCAAATGGCAGAGTTATATCACATCTGTGCTGACAAAGCAACAAAATGCTGCATTACTGCAACCTAAGCCCTCAGAACCAGAGCTGTTCCTGCACAGCTCAATGTCTTACATTCAAGGAGTGTTTGTAGCTATAGGAAGGTGCTTTCTCGTATCCCTCTCCGTTTTCTTCTCTCTTTTTACAGAACAGCACTGCTTTCTCATGGAGGAAGAGGTGCCGCTGCATCGGCTTGAAGCGCGCCAGATCCTTCACCTTTGAGTGCCCCTTTTTATGATCAGTCCAGACACTGAAGGATCCCTGCATCAAAAGCTTGCCCAGCTCATTCAGGTTTCCCTGGAAGAAAAACAAAACCCAACAGACAGTTCAGTAAAAGGCTCTTTGGTAAAGCACTCCTCTCTCCTACATTATTGGGGCGCAATATTTGGGTATGTTGCATGCAGGCATGCAAGAAAAATGAAATGTTGCTACTCACATCATAGCCAGTGATGGCTATCTGGTGCATAGAATCATTCACTGCTTTGAGAATACCCAGTATAGAAGTTAATGCTTCTTGGAGATCTTCAGCACCTTCACAGTTCTTACTGTATTTCAGCATTTCCTAAGGGTGTGAGGAATGACATGTTTACTTAGTTTTGGAAACAGCAGTGTTTAAGAATGTCCAAATATTAACACCAACCATGGGCTATGATTTTAAAGCTGTCTGGTTAAGTGTTTACCACATGCCTAGCAGGCTGCCTAGTGGCTGGAACCGGCAGATCTCTAAAGTTTTACCTCTTACATCTATTGCTAATTAGCCCTAAAATACTTCAATCATGTAACTAAGTGCTACCTAGGAACTTTGCAAGACTAATCTTGCAAACATTTTACACCGTAATTGCTAGAGTTACATGCATATTCGCTCTCTTTTTTTTTTAAATGAACAAGTGCAAAAAAATGGGCAGAATTTACTTATTATTTGAATGCTGGTAATATCTGGGATGCTAGCAACAGATCTAAACTTACTGCTTTGAGAACAGCTCTATACATGTTAAAAAAAGCTGTCCTTCTCCAAAGAGTTTATTGGTGAAGTGTCAAAAGAGACCTTAATCCAAGGGCCCTGATCCTGCAATCTGATCCCAACAAACACAGCTATGAATCCATGTGGAGCCACACAGACTTGCAGGAGATGACACATGAGAAGACACTTTTACTCACAGATGTCAGACCGCAGGATAAAGAGTAAACTTGGGACAAGGTAATTTAAAAATAATACTGTTAAATATAATTATTGAAACTGGGTGCCTTTGTGTGAAATATTTCTTAAAACAAGCTGTTTTCAGGTATTTATATGCTACAGAAGTTTGGTGGCAAAACAGATATTCATTTCGAAATTTGTAAGGGCATTCTCATTTTGTGCTCTCATTTTAATACATTTAAATGAATCACAATGGCATGTTTCCTGAAAATACCATATAATCCTGTCAGTTAAAAAGTATTTCTTAAAAAGCTTTATTAAAAATAATTGCTTAAGGACATTTCCTAGAAATCTGAGCAGCTTTGGAGACCGTGATTAACTGGAGGATATCTCCTGGCTGCAGTCTCAAAACCAGGAAGGCCAATTCCTGTAACAGGCATGAGGTCACTGAATACTAACAAGTGGTTCAGATTTTTTAGCTCTCTTGAAATGATTTCTTGATTCTTCTGATTCCCCTAGTCAACTTTCTTATCTTCTTCAGCAGAAATAATAGCAAAAAGGCAAAAAAAAGTATCTAGATTGGGATTGCTAGGTTAGGATTTGTCTCTGATCTAATTTATACAGCTCTTGGCTGAGAGAAGCAGCATTAATTAAAAAACAAAAAAAATCCTAAAACACACACCCAAAACATCCCTCCAAAATGAATATTTTATAATATTGTTCCATAAAAACATACCTTTAACAGTAATTGATATTTGGTTATTCTTTGAACAGGTTTCAGCAAGTACGAGTCCAAGCTCAGCTTGTGGTCAAGTTTCCTTTGACATTCCTGTAATCAGTAATGCATTTCATTAGTACAAAAAGAAGTATCTTATTTCCAGAAAAAAAATGACCAAAAAAAATCAAATTAAAAACACAAATATTTTAATAGCCTCAAAGATGGACCTGGAAGAATACGGAGTCTGAAAACTGCCTCCACAGACTTTCAGATCGGGGTTTATTTTGGCAGTATTTTTCATAAATCTGGAAGTCTTCCATCTGAAATTGGAGAGAAGAGCAACAAGTTAATAAATGATTGTGACTTTAACAGGCATAGCTTTAAGAAAAAAAGTTTCTTTTCCTTTAAGAAAAAGAAAATTCATGCAAAAAAAGGGTATGGGTTAATTTTGCACCCAGAATTTCAGAATAAATTGCTGCTGCTAATTTTTGCTTCAGTCAAATGGTAAGCACTGCATAGGGAAGTGGATATTATATATACAAATAAGTGAATATATGTGAATATTTCGTGAATATAAAACATGTGAAAAATAACACTCAAACACTCAAAACTCGCTGTCCACACAACCTATTTAAAAATCCTTGCTTTTTTTCATTGTGGATTTGGATTTTATAAGCATGTTGTTCACCAAAAGCAGTACCAAGAGAGACCAAGCAATTGGTTGCACATTATCACTTCAATACTCTCTTCCAATTTTACTCTTTACGATTCACAAGTGCTTATGTCTGCTTACACTAATTACACACCATTCTTGCTGCTCCAAGAGACTTGTGCACATAAGAAAACTATTATTTTCATACACTTACTCCTGAAACTTTCACGCTTACTTTCTGAGTGAAATATCATACAGAGGGACAACCAAGTTTATGACCTCTCAGCTCAGCTCGTAAGCTGACCTTAAACAGGATTTTGTCTAGGTATTACACAGGTCTCTTCTGTAGAGTTACTTTGATTTTTAAACATTTTTAATAACAAAATCTAAGATTACTTAAAAGAAATCTCACAGAATTCACAGAAATGGGTTTTACATACACTAGAAAATGTGTATAATGAGCTTTGCTGTTAGCTCATTACAATCCTAGACACAGCCTCCTAGTCCCGTTTCTAAATCTGCTGGAAATGCACAGATAAGGATCTGTGCACACACTTCCCAGTTCTTTCCACCAGAGTGTAATTCTGCCGTAACTTTTGCCTTTCATAATAAGAATATTTTAAGCTTACTCCATTAAGGCATAACCTGTAAAGAAACTAGAAATGAACTAAAAAAAAAGAAGGAAAATAAAAAAGGAAAAAAAAAGAATAGCCAAGGAAATCAGGTAAATAAACCATTTATATTGATGCAAAATGATTCAATGCACAAGTCATCTATATGTTTTTTTTGCACCTTTATGTTCTTAACTGCAACTTTAGTAAAGCAGCTCTCTTTCAACATGATAGCAGCTCTTCCTAACCAAATGATTTACCCAAAGCAGTTGAAAACATCCTTAACTCCATAACTTGTGTAACTATGCATTATCTGCTTAGGCTGATGAAGGGATCTGGTGGCAATTATTATAATTAATATTACAAATATTACAATTAAAATAATCTGTATGATGATGTTAGATGAGCTTTTGAATGAAATGCTAGCAGAGACATTTATGATACATACCTGATCCAGAAAACATCGTCCTACTAGCTCTGGATATTCTACATAATTTTCTAGTTCTCTCAGGAATATTCTATAAGGAAGAAAAAATTCTTAGAGCTCATTTTAAAAACTAAACAGTTGTAATAAAAGTTCACATTCTTACAATTCATTTCCTAAACTTTTGGAAGCAAAAGTTTTGTTTTTGTACTATACAGGTTACAAAAAGTCTCCCAGATCACGTATTTAAAAAGAAACAATCAAAACAATAAGAATGACTAATTGCTTTTAGTTCATATTTGAAGCCAAATATAAGATACTAGGGATATTAGGTTTTCTTCCCTTTGTCTATCTAGCAATAAGATTTAAGCAGTTAAAGTATTTCTCCCCTCACCCTCCCCTTTCAAATACTACCAAACACCACCAATAAACAGGAAAACCAAAAAGAAGTGGCAATGTTTACAGTCCAGTTTTTCCTGAATAAGAAATCACTATTTAATATGCTTAACCTCTCTTGAAAATACTTCTCTACCAACTTAGACATTATCCTGTGAAGAAAGACCTCACGAGCAGCTGGGATTCAAGCCCAAGAGTCACTCGATGATAAAATGAAACAGCTTTAATCAGACATAAGAGTATGGAGTAGTTATGGCTTAGGAGAATAGTTTATCTTGCATTACAAGCTGTAATAGAAAACAAACAAACTAAACCTTCCTAAATAACCCATGCTTTAATTAGCCTGCAACTAAAAATCACAATGATTTTTATTCAGGAAAATGAACATAATAAAGTGTTACTTGTGTTCTACAAATAATTGAGTAAAATTTCACACGACCTGTATCTTAAGTATTCTTCCCCTCCAATGAAATGTGAATTTTTATACTCTGAACGGTCAGATTGGACTGGCTCAACAAGGCTCTTTTAGCAATTTTATTCAGATTTAAAGAAAAAATGATAAGATACCTTGCAGTAAATGTAAAGTAGCTGCCCACTGAAATGCCTTTAAAAAATTATATTCAAGTCTCACCTGTTGTGAAAGTGATAGATTTCCTCCATGTTCCCAAACAAAATATCCTTCTTATTTTGGAGCTCCGGTGGAATAAGATGAGCCATTAAGGGGTTGTCCATCTCTGCAGCATAGCCCTAGAACACAGGAGAGAGGCTCACTGTCTATCTCCAGTTAATCCCAGTGTGTATATAAAACTCCCCCCCCCGCCCCAAGACCATCTGCCTGCAGGCTGATAAACATCCAAGAAAGTTCTGTAATAATCATGAAATATGTCTTCTAATTTGTTTTATTTTTTCCAGTCAGTCCTGTAAGACCCACCTGCAACACTTGAACAATTACTGTAACTCTTAGGTAAGCAAGGCAAGTTTGCAGTCATTGCCACCAAGCAACAGCTATGCATTACCAGGCTCATGGAAAGATGACATTTTTTCCATTAAACTTTACTCTCCAAAGTTCTGAGAGCTCAGTACTTTAGAATTCTGAAAATAGCTAAAGCATGAAATCCATAAATCAAAAAGGTGTAAAAAAATCTTTTGCTTCAAATTGGTGTAACACTTTTTTTTTAAATTCATAATAAGAAAAAAAAGGTTAGATTTTACTACTGATACAGTATGCATATTTTAAGAAAAAGAGAGGTAAGCTATGCAGGCAGCCATAAATATATAAATACTCCTTGTAGTATACAAGGCTTTGCTAAGCCTTCCCTTTGAAAATTGTTTTAAAGAAGAAATATTTAAGGGGAAAAAGGAATACAATACAAAACCTCCCTAAAGAGACTAGGGCAATATTTTGTCCCAATAAAATTATTGGATTTCACAGGCTGAAAAGGTATCATGATTGTTATTAATGTAATCACAGTTCGGATGAAAGCATTTAAATGAATTTCCCAGTGATCAATCTTGGGGACTGCAATTTTCCATGAGGATCCTTGGCAAAGAAAACAAGCACAGAGAGGAAAGGTGATGCAATATTAGAGCAGTATCAGGTCATTGTACAGGAAAAATGGAAAGGTTAATAGAGTAAGAGAAAGAAAGAAATTGGGAGAATAGCCAACACTAGAAATAAATAACAATAATTGCTCAAAACCTGGAAAAGTGCCATTGAACACAATACCAGCAAGGTTCTCATTCAGAGAACCTTTGGCAGTTCTGATCACTCAAGCTGGAGAGAGATTAACCCCAAATTGCAGGAGATGTGCTTGGCACGGTCAGAGCACTGGGGAGGCTATCACACTGGCAGAAACCTAACAGAGGTCCTCCTAGCAGGACAAAGGACACACTATATTCTATGGAAAATGAGAACAAGCAGGAGGAGGAATGAGAACAAGAGATTCTGCACCAGCTCTCCAGCAGCATCAGTACTCCTCAGCTATTGACTCTGGATTTATGAATATAATCACGTAGAGGGCACTGCCTACAACAGCAGGGAATAGTTCCAAGTAATCCTTAAGGATCCTTAAGCGATCCTTAAGTGATCCTTAAGGTTCACCCCAGTCCTGCACTGCTTGACCATCACCCATCAGACCTGAGGGTGCTCCTGTCATGAAGACTTGCCAGCACTTGGTCAGGGCCCACAACACTGTTGTAGATTGTAGAACACAAACCAACCACAGGCAAGGTCTATACATATGTGTGTGTGTGTATATATATAAAAAAATATATATTTATATATATATAAATATATATATAAAAATATATATATAAATATATATATCATATATATAAATATATATATTTTTTATATATATTATATTTTTCCACTGAAGGGCTCAAAGCCCTCACAGAGTACTTTTATTTGAAGGTGTGTCCATAACTCATGACAATTCCTGCTGAAGAACTTTATATTAGCATGGAAACCAGACATACCCACCAGCTTCACTCCAATTCCTCTTGAAGAAAACAATTAATCCTTAGTTATCTGTAATTTTTATCTTCTACAGTTAAAATGACTCACAACAAAATGATATATCTATGCCTGAAGATTCACACCACTTGGGAAGCAATACAGGGTACTGCAGCACATCTCCAAAGCAACTCACACTACTGCATTATGCTTCCAAACTTCCACCTTTTTTTCCTTAATTTTGAATTGAGATATTCTTATTTCAAGGTACTCTCTACTGCTGTAGTTGGACCCAAATATATTTATGTATATTATATTTATATATATTATATATAAATATATATAGGAAATAACTATAAACACAAGTACATTGTGTAATATATCATATATAATATATAGTAAATATATAAATACATAACTATATAAATTATAATATATTTATATATATATTATTTATACCCCAATATATTTGGAGGATCAATCAAATGTCTACAAAGGGAAAAAACAATATACAGCTTTGCCCCTCTTACAAAAGGTTCTCCCAAAGTACGTTCACATTCCTACAGAAGGAAAACTTTGAGGGGGGTGGGAGGAAGAGGCTAATGCAAGACCTTAGAATCAATTTATAGAGGAATTAAGGGCAAATACAAATCTTGCTACCTTCTACCTAAGTAAGTAGGCTGTCCCATTTGTGTTTTCTAACATAAGATGCTAGATGCATGAGTATTTATAGAAACACAAAAATGCCTATTCCTAATTCCATGAAAATACAAATAGAGAGGAGAGATGTCATAAGCACATTGCTTGATAGGACCAACTAAGACATTACAGTGATAAGCAAAGATATATGAACAACCATGAAACAGAAGAAGTAAACAGATTCACCAACAGTCACAGTGATACTTAATCCTTACCTCAAGAACACAGAGCAGTTCTTCCACATATGCCCGTTCAGTTTCAATAAGTTCATTAATCACATGCCTGTACGCAAAGAATGATAATTAAAGAAGGCCTATTTCACTCACAAATTAGTGAGGCAATGTTAACTTTGTCTGTGTGCATCTTCTTCAAACAAGAATGGACTAATTCCCTATTAATGGAAAATGTGAAGTTTTACAAATATATTTTATATATATATAGTGATATATATTATATATATATAATATGTGTGTGTATATATATAAGCTGATGACAGACATATATATTCCTATATATATATAAAATATATATGTGTATATATATTACATATATATAAATATATATATATTTGTCATCAGCTTATATATCCTGGTCGACAAGTATACATGTCTTTGTATATGTCTTTGAAACATCTCGAAGTTGAAAAAGATGTTTGAAAGGGAAAAAAGCTAAGCTTAGTATTTTAAGTGTTGTAGGAACTAAATGGAAAGAGGGAACTTTTATCATCATGCACCATGTAAAAACTGTTTCTGTCATGTTTACAAGTATCACAGGAGTATCACTAGTCATTCAGGTATTTAGGGCATATTTAGGTATACAAAGTTTTTCTTCCTCCTTTTTTGCCTCTCCTGAACTCATGAAAAGCTAACAAAGCCTCAGTTTTCAGGTACAGAAGCAAGCTCTGCTATATCAGTTGCAGGCAGTACCAAGTTATCTTTACAATACAAGGGCACAGTTGGCTTTCTATCTGGAAATGATTTTTCTTAAGATTTACCGAAACAGGGACTAAAAAGAATTAAACAAAATATTGAAATCCTTTCAAGTATAGAGACCAAAACCTCCAAAAGTTTAAACGAGGCTTTGATATTTCTGAAATGAACACATGTAATTACCCTGCTATAGCATCGCCCAGGTGTAGTAAAGCTGGAATCTGTTATTATAGAAAGTACAAGTAAAGCTACAGACTGAAATAGACTAAAGTATCTTTCTGTGCATACAGAACATATTCCAAAAATACGGAAGCTTAATTCAGAGAAGCATATTCATCTTATCAAATCCTTCCAGTCTTTCCTGGAAGCAAATCAGAGAAAGTTTTTTTTTTTTTTTTTTTTTGCCAAGATATACTTACTGCCTTAATACAGCTAGGTTTTCTTCATCATCCATTGTAGATCCTCCCCTGCTTTGATGGAGTTCAGTCATTTCACTCTTAAAAAAAGGAAACAGAGTGAAAACAAACAAGAAAGAAAAAAACAGCACCATAGAAAGCAGGGAAAAAAGTAAAAATATGACACTTTTCATCTTCTCTACTTGCATGCATTTTCACTGTACTCTGTTAGAGATAAAGGCAATTTGCAAGAACGTAGCAAAAGACTCAAAGTCAAGTTGAAGGTCTTGAGGCACACAAGAACACCTAGCTACTCTCCAGGAAGGGCCAGCTTTGAAAAAACATAGCTTAAGCTCCCTTTCCAAAGAGGACAATGTCAGAGCATCAGCATAACCTCAAAGTTTGCCCTCAGTATGTTTTCTAACCTAAAAGAATTAAGTATTATGTGGCCCCTTTCTGCTAAGGGCCTACCTTGACATGGAAGTTCACTCTTGCAACTTGTACTGTAAGCCGCTGAGCTAATCACACTTGTTGAAGCAGCAAGGTTGTGCTTCCAGACCCCCCCAAACCAAAGCCCTTTTATTATTTTTCGTTTTTTCCCCCTCAACCCTTGCCACTACTGGTCATGTGATCCTGCCTAACTCTTTGCATCACTTCTTGGCTCTTGACCAACCTTTGCTGAGCTAATTCAACTCAAACTCAGTGGGAAACTACTTCTACTGCTGCCATCAGGTTGCTTTCCTTGCTCAAGGCAGGGCAGGAAGACCTTCCCCACTTGGGAATGGTAACCCATTAGATCAAGTGAAGCCATCTTTGAGCCAACAACTACCTCTTCACTCTTGCCAGTTTTAAATGTAGCCAATTACTATTGGCAAATAATAAATGTTTCCTGTTCATAAACTATATGTTTTGCCACCCTTAATGTTTTTCCTAATATAGACAACTATTTAATTGACCTTTCCTCATATATCACTGAGCAACAAAGTAGCCACTGTGTAAGCCATATAACTGCCTCACCAGAGTTGCTCTGATAGGGGCAGGACTGTCACTTTTTGTTGAATTGCTTCATTCTTCAGGTTCTTCAATATTCCATAGTGTTACAACTTTTTGTGGCAGCATGTGCATGAAAAACATGAAGAAAAAACACACACATGAAAATTACCTTTGTCCTTTTGTAGTTTACCCTCCGAAGCACGTTGCTTTCCGAGCTGGATACGTGGTCTCTTTGAGGACCTAATACACAAAGCAAAATCCAATGGCAGTTAGAACTTGAGCAAATCTGACACTGATGTTTGTACCACCAAAAATTACAGCTGAAAGTTTCTTCGAGGTCCTCAGCATTGCACAATAAGTTTTTTAAAGACTCCTATAGATACTTACCTGGAGAGGTGCAGGGAGATTTTACAAAGGCTTCAGGTCTTGGTGCAACTGGCTGAACGGGACGTGTCTGCTTAGCTGCCAATTTCTTAAGGCTTACTTGTCTCTTCTGGAACATTTCCTCCATGCTTTCCTGCTTCTGAAATACCTTTTGCACATGCTCCTACAGTTGCCATAGAATTAGAAAAAGTCACTGGTAGACTTTTCAACAAGCTACACTGTCATTTGCAGAACACAGATTTTTAATAGTGATTGCCTTTACACCACATATAAAAATCATCCTAGTCTAACAAGGCATAATTTACAGGTTTTAGTACCTTTTTCAAAAAGGGACATCACAAAACATTAAAGCTATCTTTAGAGAAACGAACAGGGCTGAGGCTTATATTACTGATAAGAAGGTAGGGAAAAGTTTTTTTGAAAGCATCTGGCATATTCGCTATAAGAAGGGATTGATCAAGAAGAAAAGAAACATATTTTCAAGTTTACTTTACAATTGCCTTTTTCTACAAAAGTTGCTCAAATAGCAGAGACAGTCATATTTCCTACATAAGTAGGTATTTTAAGGACTCATTTGGCATAACTTTTTTTGAAAATTAAATATACTATCTGAAAAACTGAAGTCATTTTTTAAAGGTTCTGAAGCCCTTGATCTCTACCTGAAGATATGACAAGACTAGCAGCTAAGGTAGGGAAACGTGTTGGTTTTCCAGTTCCCAGCTATAATGACTAGATGACTGACCTGATGATTAGAATAGTTACCTAGCAGGATTAGCTTTATCAATGGCCATACAAGACAGCAATTTAAAAGGAACTGATAGATGGATATACACATAAAATACTTCTAGTACCTTCAGGTCCTCATTGAGGATGTGTGCATACTCCCTGTAGATTTTATTCAGCTCTCTGATTTTATTGCCTGCACCAGTGTCCAGGAACTTCTCGATCTCCTGTAATGCTGATTCTGCACCATCCTGAGACTGACACTTATCTACAGGCTGTGAAGCCAGCAGATAAATTCCTTCATCACACCACTTCATAGACTGGAAAGAGAGAAAAGAACTGGCTTAGTATACACTGATGTTATCATTCAGAGGTCTAAAACGCTTTACACTTTTACTATCAAGTATTCAGCTACACAGGGAGAAAACTCACAGAACAGCCAGATATTTCTATCTGCTTTTATCACAATCAGTTGACTGAGCTTTTACAAGTAAGATAGGAAACAGAACTGTTCAACATCAAATTTACCTTTTCTAACAAGCCATGCAGTTCTAGGGATTTGTTCAGAAGATTCCTCTTCTGTTCTGTCTCTGCAGTAAAAGCATCACAGAGATGATGAAGTTCACTGCATTTTGGAAGAATGGAGTCCACAGCATAGTGATTGCTTTGAATAAAGCGGTCTCCCTCTGAGGCTAGCATTCTGGCCTTTGCTATAGTTTCCTAAGAAATAAAGCATTGATTTAAGTACATTTATTCCTGCATCAACTTCAGTTAAAATAAATAAAAAATTACCATCTATTTTTCACACAGCAAAACAGACATGCTATAGAATAAAAACAAAACAAAAAAAGACAAAATATACATATCCCTACTTAACAGTCATCTTATTTAATAAATCTAAGTGTTTTCCTGTCTTTCCAAATGCATACAAACATTTACATCTCCACCTTTATTCTATGAGATTAGCTTCAGAACATTAATGAGTTTAATTGTATGGCCTCCTGAGGGAACTCCTATTAGTCTTTCTGTGCCTCAGTTCTTCGGCAGCAAACCAGTGACTTGTCAGACATGCTGTGGGTGTTTGCAAGAAACTTGATGGGTATCATCAGCAATCTGAACGCAAACCAAGGAAAACTCAGCTCAGCCTCACAAGCTCACTCACAGGTGTTAATATGAAAATAAGGCTTCACTCCTGCACTGCTGAGGGTATCTGTTTATGTTGGTCATGTTTTAGCATAATATATATACTGAATACTCAGCCTTCTGGTAGTTTCAGTAGGAAGAGATGAAGCTCTTGACCATAAAATCCAGACCTTGGCTACTGTAGACACATTATGTGACTCTTCCATGAACTGAAGGAATCAAACTTCAGGACTGGTTGCTTGACTCTTTATTGAGGGGTGTCCTAGACCTGGGTTACTCCTGCAATTTGTTTTATTCCAAATTCTGTTTTCTCCTTACTGGACACACTGACTACAACCTGTCGTTGTAGTCAGCTCTGGATATGGGCTCTAGTTTGTATCCAAATATTGTTCCTCTCCAAACACCCACAGTATTACATTTGAAATAAGGAAAAGTTACAGAATTCTTACACATGATTTTTCTTCAAAGTTGGCAAGATCTTTCAAAATGTGCTCCACATGTGAGCAGCTGTTTCCTACATCTGTGAAAGCAAACAGTCTCTCGGACACAATATCCAAAGCTGCTTTAACCTGTAACAAGATACAGCAATGCATCAATGAGGATGATTTCACCTCTCTGGAGGCTCATCACTTAGGCAGCCGATAACCAACGTTTTCGGTCAGGTCAACCACAGCACAGAACTAGTGGAACATGGAGACAAATTTGTTTTTGTCAGTCTACCTGTAATCCAAATCCAAAATGAAAACAAACACAGAAACACAGACATAAAATTAGTCTTGTTTTCTGGTACTGGAAAAAAAAATCCAAGAACAACAATGCTCAAGGAACAAATATAGTCTTGCTTTTATCAGCTGGCAGTAACATAAAATGGCATTACCATAAACAAATGGCCAAATACAAGGAAGAGATCTCCACCATACCACTGATAGAGACAGGACAGAAACAGACATACCCACTTGCAAAAGGTTTTCAACTGTTTTTTCCATGGGGCCAGATCCTGAAATCAGCTACACTAGTATAAACTAACTGTAGATGCCATCAAGTATACGAGTTAAACTAACATGAGATCAGAAACTGGCTGTCCAGTTTTTAGTTCAGCCTCCACCCAACTTCTGACATTAGCTTCCCACCCACATTGTTGGAGACCGTTTTATGAAGTTTTATCAAGTAAATCAGCCAGAAAGTTCAAGTAAGGCTTGGTTCCTTAAGGGGCTACCGGCAAGACAAAAGCTTTGCAGCCAACATACTGTGCTTGGGTAGTGGAAAAGGGGGCTCAAAGGAGTGAGTTCCTATACGATGCTGAGCGTCTGGGGAAAAAATGAAAACAAAAGGCACCATTCCATTGCAGAAGGGAAGCAATCATGCCTATGAAGAAGTACTCAAGGGATTAAAGATAGCAGGATGTCAAGTAAGGACACAATCAAGAAAAAAAAAAGTTGGAGAAAGTTTTCACACACACACGAGCTACAAAAAGCAGGGGATGTATTTGCTTCTGAATCATTTTTATGTTACCAAATATTGACTGCCACCAAGAAGCTCTCACCTCTCTAAAGTTGTGCTCGAAATGCCGGAGGTGCAGGCACTGCTCGAGTTTTTGCTGATGCTTAGTCCAAAACTGATCAAAGGCAGTCTCCGTTTCCTGCAATTGAGCCAGAAGCCTAAAACGAAATACTGGAAGAGTGATGGATGCAACCTTCAAGGGACAATACAACCTCCACAGTGAACAGAAAGCCTCCCCAAAACAGTATTTCTCCAGCAAGCAATGAACTGGATATAAGACTATTTTTCCTTTTTAGAGAACATATTTTTAATAGGATATATTTTGTTCTTTTTATACTGCACAGAATTGTATCCTGGAATAATATTTGCTGTTAAACTGAAACCCAACATAAACATTCAGTTCTGAAAAACTGGCAAGTGCTGATTCGAGGCTAGCTGCTGTGCATAGCTATTTCTCAGTTCTGACCTGGGGCATGGGGACTTGGGGCTAGCAAATATGAAGAAAATGTGCAAATACTGGCCAGGACTCAGGAACCAAAGCCCTGCGCTATAAGAAGTAAAAAACAGAGGGCAAGAATATGTCCTGCTGTGACCAGCCAGCTGCCCTTATGTTACTCTCCTTGGAGAAAGGCCCATAAAACACTCAGGGTCATTGCTTCTGCTCTTCAGAGCAGACTCCTTTATATCATAAATGGCTATACAGCAATATTCACTTAATTTGTGATTTTGACCCAACACCTTAAGGCTTTACTTTTCAACTCATCTATTGGTATATTGTGTCTGACATCACGCTGTCCTATGGACTTAGCTCTGCACTATGCTTTGCTGTACTTAGGCTATACTGAGGGAAAGCTGTAGGTCAGAATTTTAATGAATTTTTATTTTTAATGTTACAAATATGAACGGTGAATTCACAGGCTGAGCCAATTAGAAAAAATGCACACATATACACAGCTAATTCCAACTTTCTTCAGATATTATGTAAAGTAGGAAAATTTGCATAAATGAACACCCCCTCCAGCTGCCCTTCAGATGGGCAATATCAACACTGACAAAAAGAGTGGCTCCTGCCAAGCTTTGTTCATTGGAGTGGACAGTTATTTTGGAAAAAAAGTCAGTCCAAGTGACAGAAACATGGAATGACAGACAAAAACAACAACGCAGAATACTGCCTTGGGGAAGTGGGCTATGCTTTGATAGCCTTGCTCAGAGTTACATCTGTAATGATGATAGAAACCTTGAAGGCTGGCAGTGCTTTGGAGGATGTGGTGGTGAGGCACAGCACCTATTACCTTCCATAGGCACATGCACGTTGCTGTGTACATACTTGAAGAGCAGAGTACTCTCCAACAGCCCTTTGAAAGCTATGAGCTACACTGAGATCCGCAACATTAGAAGCTCCTTCAGGTTTATTCAGAGGAACAAGCTTATTTCAGTAGGAACAAGCTCCTCTTCCAAAACACCTTCTCTGCAGAAATAGTGCAACATTAACTGTTGACTCCAGAGACCACCAAAAGAACTTACTATTTCTCAACTGCCCAGGCACAAAATCTTCTGAGAACAGCTGCCTCAAGTATGGAAAGTATAGAAAACACTTAAATCTCCTGAATGACACAGTAGACAAACTATTCAAAAGAGATATATAATTTGCATCTTTTTCTCTCTGCCTTCCTAACAGTGAGATTTGTTTGGACTGTGCTTTGGTCTTTCATACAAAGACAAAAATCTTCTAACTAAATAGTTCAAGTATGTTTAAAAAAACAAAACAAAAAGGAAAACCAAAAAAAAAACCCCAAAACAACAACAAAAAACCTATACCACAAACATACATTGTTAGTCTGTCAATACTGAAATTCAGATTGTTTCTCCTATTCCCTTAATTTCAGATGACCAAGAGATTACTTTGCTCAATACAGATCTCATAACAAAAGTGTGGTTTCTGAAACCCCTTTTTTTATGCTGGCTTTGTAATGCTTCCTCCTTTGCTAAGCATGCACACAGAATTAAGTACTAGAGCTAGGCAGGGGTCAAAAGTCCAAAACAGCATCATGTTCAGTATTTTACACCTCTCACCTTTTTACAGTTGTTTGATTGTCTAGTTGATCTTGATTCAGTTTGTATTCAGGGTTCTCAGTAACTGGTTTCGTAATACTTCCAAGGATATCATCTCCCTGTTCCACTGCTAACCTTATATCCTCCTACAAAGCAAAACCAAAAAGTCATCACAGAAATATTCTATAGGTTTTTTTTTTTTTTTTAAGACCTCATAAAGCATCAGAACAGAAAAAGAAAGTGGTAGTTGAGTAAGCACAGTTTGATTAAAAGCAGTGACAAGAGACTAAACACTAAATGTCAGCTTTGTATATGCTTACTCTACCTCTGGACTGCATTACGCTGAGCTTGAATATTCACAAAGATAGCCTTTTTTCTCAAAAGATAGCCTAATTTCTCACTAAGCTACAAAATTGTATCTCTAAAACATGAGATATTTGAAAGTCTGATATAGCTTCTATTTAAGGTGATGTGAAAGAACATTTGTCCATTCTTCAAGAGATCGTGTTCTTTATATGTATGCAAATACAATCAAACTTATTGTTGTAAACAAAAACTATCAAATTGAACACAATTTAAAAAGGAATTTCTATTTGGTATGAGTCATCATACATTTTTATTTAAGCATGCTTAGCCTTAAGAAATGTCCCTTTCGAATGCAATAAAGACTTTAACTTCAAACCAAGCCAAACAACTTTAATAGCATTACAGAGTCTGACTTTATCATCATACGTTAACTTCAAACACTCTGCAAATTTTCTATTAATGCTGTTAATCTTAGTTTAAAACAAACCTTAACCGAAAAAGTATCTCTCTACAAATCACATACCTTCATTCTGTCCTTCTTCTCTGTGTGCGCTGCAAGAAGGGAGCCGGTTGATTGCACATCATTTGGCAGTTCTGTTTCAGCCAACTCAGTCCCAAAGGACTGAAGAATCTGAGCTGTTTGCTTAACCATTTGGGCAAAACTTTCTATAGCCTTTTGGAATTAAAAAAAAAAAAAAAACCATTAAAAATGTTTCAAGGTCTAAACACACACACATACACACACACACGATGCAACTCATAGCAAACCCGCACAGCTGGGCTAAGAGACTGAAAAATGGTCAAAGCCTCATTTCGTAAGCAAAAGGAGCCATCACCATGAATTCCTTAATTGTATTTTTTTCTCCCCTAGGCTTGTATCAGGTATATCTTCCTCATATTTTTATAATCTGGAGTTATTTTACAACTTGAGTTTTTTCTTTCTTCGAGCAAAAGCCAATAAACCTCAGCACAACAATATACTGTAGTTCCCTTGCTCCAAGCCCTAAGAAAACCACTCCCAAGTTATTACTCATATTATTTCTCTAAGATGACTAAGTACCATTGGGAACATCTTCTCACTCAGAGTAAGTCAACTTGCATCAACTGGAATCTGTTTTATAAATGACAGTGTATAAAACAGAAGGGCCCATTAAGCTGACACAATAACTAAGACTTACAGTGCGATGGGACAGCCATCTGTTATGGCAGTAATCCAGGGTGCCACCAAGTTCTTCTGTTAATTGTGTTTTATCAATATAACCCTGCAGTTCTGATACCGAGCCCAGCATTATGATCTGCAACAGCAAGGAAAGGGAACACCATCAGTGGCGGTAGGGCCCGCAGGAGGGATTTTAAGCTAAACCCTTCAGTCTCTGATGGGGTAATTTCTATTTAATACAAAAGCATGTGATGGAATTGTTTCCTTGGAGCAATTCCAGCAAAAGCAAACTTAGAAGTTGTTTCAACTCAAGGTAATGGACATTTAAATAACTGCAAATATGAACATGTGCATTAGGCTTAACATTTTTATTTTATTCTCCAAACCATACATAGTTGTCTTCTGGCAGAGCAACACCACTTCATTCATTACTTGCTACTTTTCTTCACAGTTCTGAGCCTATGCAACAGAATGGTAGTATTTCCCCAAATTCTGTATGTAGGGAATACAATTCCCCAAAAGCTGAAAAAGGGGAATAAAGGCAAAGTATCTTTAAGACTCACCTTCACCTTTGAAAGTAGCATTTGATAAGTTAAAAACAAAGCAACAAACAAAACAAAGCAACTCACTCTATCTGAAATATTAGCATCTTCAGCAATTCTAGCTTAAAAAAATATAATTGCTATGCATTTAAAGGTATAAACTGTGGGTTTATTGGCAATCTAATATCAGGTATAGTAGGTTCACTATAGTAGGTTCACTCTATTCATGACATTTTTAGCAGTTTTCTTTGCCAGATGCATGTGTCAAAACAAAAATGCCCCCCAAAACAAAACCCAAAACATTCCCAAGAATAAAACCATCCTGAGTTACTGCTGAAGCTGCCTTTCAGCACCTTTTTTTCCCAACTCCTCCCACGCCAGCTAGACTAAATGCTGTCAGATTCCTGATGATCAAGAGAAAACAGAAGACCTACTTACAGGCACTTTCATTTTAAACTCATCCTTGTTGAACTTGAAAGCGATGTCCGAGAGCGCTCGATGAAAGAATCCCGTGGGACGCAGCACAAGGACCAGCTGCAAGTTTCCCGGGAAAGAGGCCTGCAAAACAGGGGGACACTCTGAGCCTTTCGGCGCCGCAGTTGCCGGAGGCCTCTTCACACCACGAGAAGCCTCTGTCAAACCAGAGCAACGTGGCAAGGGAAACAGGGTGCCCGAGGCTTGTCCCGAATGCCTCGTTCAGAGAGAAATGGGCTCGGCTTTGGGAACACGGATCCGTTTTCCTGGTATCAAATTTTTCAGCGCTGTAAGGATCGCCCTTAGGGTTACATCACAGCCAAAGACAATAAGGGACAGAGGTGGCTGAGGACTTGATCTAGCAGCTCTGCTTTCATACTCACCCTGTCTTCTCTTTAGAGGGTACCAAGACAAATCTCCCTTGCCATCTGAGTGCGTAGCAGCAAGTTTCTCATTTGTGCATACATTTCTCTTGCTAATGACCTACATGAACTATCAGCATGCTGGCCGAGTTTTTCACGCAGTAACGTAAGAGAAATAAGGTTGAATTTTTCAAACAAAAATAAAAGTTCCAAAAAAAACCCAAACAAACAAAAACCTCCTCAAATTAAGGATTTCCTTCATCATTCTCTTCCAACTAGCAGTCCAATAGATCTTTTCCATTTCTACAAATGAGATGGTATGAAACCAACAGAAAGTAGAAGCAAAGCAAAGAAACCCACATTAAATTGACTAAAATACTAAGTATGAAAACATCTGCCACAGCAGAGGTTGATGGTTAGTAATCTTGAAATCATACAAGTCTTCTCTCCTATTCAGTATTTCCACTGCAGGGGAGGACTGAAGAAAAAGCTCCCTAAAGAAGTGATTATTATAATGATCAAGCATGCAATTTTCTGCATGACACTATTTGAAATTATGACACGTAGCTGGATTACTAAAAGAGAACTGAAGCACTGACTAAAGGAATAGTCTGCTTTTCTCTATACCTAGTGAAGCTCTTAATATCTGGACAGATGGAGAGGGGTATGACAGGAATTCAAAGCTTTTCAAGGGCACCAGAGATTTGACATTCTCTTTTAAAAAGAGAAGTAGTTCGTTTGCTTTCCAGAAAGCTTCCCTGATTATACTGTGGTTCCCCAGGTAATCAGGGTACAAGTGAGATGTCAGACTGATTAACACACCTTAAAGAGCTGAGCTTTACACTTGGCCTCCGCATCACTGATGTCTAAATTTTTTAGAAAGCCCAAGGATTCAGTCCCAAAGGGACACATTCGACAGCTGGTGGGAGGGGGGAATCCCCAAATTGCTGCTCTCCATCTTTGTACTAGAAACAATCTTTCTGTGCGAAGTAAATACTCTGTCTTGCTGCAGCGTGAGGCCTGATTATCCCACAGTTACCAAACACAGGCAAAAAAAATGCTTTAGAAATGTATTGACTGGACTGAGAAGGAAAAGTTCTCACGAAAATCCTGAGAAGGACTTTTAACATTTATTCTAAATTACTGGAACAAAGTCAATGGCAAAAAAAAAAAAAAAAAAGATGTTTATGTAGCCTATTCATATAGACTTGTGCCAGTTTATTTTGTGCCTGTAACAGTAATGTGGACAGTATGACTGAGCTCTTAGTTCTCTTGTTCAAATTCCTCTAGGTAAAATCTAAAGCAACCACTCTGTCCAAAACAGTGTGGTTGTGATCACTACAGGCTTCTGTTGTTCAGACTAAGTCCCAGTCAAGACTTGTCAGGGACTTGGTATCTCCTACAAAAGCTCAAATTCCATTCAAGAGCTCAAAAAAGCTGTGATCCTGTGAAATTCTTGATTACTTTGTTTCATCTCTACCAGTGTCTGTCTCGTACGTTTTCCCTTTGTTTTCTTTAAAAAGAGTTTTAAAAACCAACACCTACCCTGCCTGGCACAGTTAGGAGTCAATCCTGCCAATCAACATTTGCCAAAACACCATCAAGGGTGGATTTTCAGGGTACACAATATCCAACCACTGCCATCTCATTTTATCTGAGTTCACATTCTCACTGTCAAAATATTACTACTTTCCTAATTTGTACATTTTCCTAAAGCTCTGGTGACTTGCAGAGCCAACGACAGGATGCAAGAGGCACTCATGAGTGTGTCTGAACTCCATCACCCAGCCAACTTTGCACTGAATGAGACAAAACAACCAGCCCTGCCAATCTCCAAGCAGTCCAACAGTCCAGCAGCCTGTTTGAAGCCACTGGGTACTGAGCAGATGTGACAAGGACTTCTCAGTAACACTGTGCCAAATGTTAAGAGTAAAAATAAGTATTCATGAAAATTTAATAGTGTCATGACGTAAACTACCTTCAAGGACTGTATAAGTGGAGTTATTGATTGTTCCTGAAGGGTCTGATTTTTTTTTCTTCCAAAAGCATCTTTCCTTATTTGCCTAATTAATATTGATTGATCACCAGCATCTTGCCTCAAATATTGTACTGTAACCAACTAGATGCCTATGCAACAGACACTGGGGATCAAATACAGTCACATTCTTGGTATCATTTTTAACTGACAATGTCACCTCTTCATTACTCTTCAAACTAAGTATCTGTAGGAGAGATATTGAATGGGAAATTAAGATCTTTTACCATACTCTCATACTCAAGAATTCAACAGATGACACTATAGAAGCTTTCTCAGTTTAGTTTCCTTTTTTGAATAATAACTTAAAAAATTTATTGTGGCTAATAAATTCTGGAAATTTATCTAGCCATTAAAGAGCAGACAAGTTGACCCAAACGTAATTCTACAGTCCACAACCACATGGATGCATTAAAAAGAATGTAATGAGAGAAAACAAATGACTATAACCAATAAAACTAAAAATGCCTGACCATTTCTCAAAACTTCCAAACCATCAGAGAAAAATCATACAGCATCTCTACACAACCTTTCAAGTAAATTTTAATTTTTAATTTTAAATTAAAAAAATTATTCATTCACAATAGCTAGAAAACTGATAGTGCTTTGAACAAAGGCAAAAATGCCTCTGATAACAAAAATGTCTGGGCCTTGAAAGACTTCTCCCTACCACCTCCTTCTTCAAGGCTAGAAGTCACTCCAGTTTCAGAACATGATGCAAAAAGCTGGCTAGAAACCGGGCGAACAGAAAACCATACAATGGCAGAAAATATGAAAACATACGTAACCATACAAAAACATAAAATAGCACTTTCCATGACCATGGAGCACTGGTTACTAAACACATTTTTCCTCTCCATCATTCACTCACTAAGTAATCTCTCTCTCTACAAAACAAGGCCAAAGACCTCCAGGCTCGGATTACTGTAACTCACAGTTTCTCAGCTTGGATGTAAAGCCAATGATAAGTTTCCAGATGGCACAGAACCGGGCCTACCTGGCTCCTGCACGTTTTAGGCTGGCATTCACACTCCAATCACTTCACTGGCTTCTGGTCTCCTCCTCCTGCCCACTTAATGCCTTGGCCCTAGGCTTCAAAGCTCTTCACGGCCTAGGCCGCTGCTGCACCAAAGGCTGCGTGTTGGTTCATGAAGAGTGAAGGAAAATGCAGCCCCTCCTCGGGCAACGCAGTCCCAAACAGAAGGCATCAAAGTGGCACTCAAAGTGTTCTCAAACGTGGCAAATCCTGAAGCAAACTCCCACAGGCAGCTAAATGCAACCCAAGTCTTGTCACTTCTAGAAAAGGTTGCAAAGTTCCTCAAATGGAGAAAGCTTCCCCTTGACCTGGAGCACCTCTCTGCCAACTGCTTCCTAAAGATCAGTTGCCCACATATATGCTATTCCCTAAGCACCAAAACAACAAAGTTTATTTCCTCTGGACTTTCAACAGGAGGCTGTGATGGCTATGAGTGAAACTCTTCTCAATGCTGATTTTTGTGCTGCTAAAAGGGTGAGCTTGTACTTCAGCCTTTGCCCAAAGATGTGGGCAAACACACACATTGCAATTAAACCTGTTTTAATTCTCCTTTTAATGAAACCACACTGAAACTGAACAGAACAGTATGAAACTCCAGGGCATGATGATTAGTACAGTGCCTTGCTCCTGCAATGTGCATTGAATAACTTAGATCTGGTAAATAATGTTTACCAAATAATGTTTATACGCAAACAGTCTTGAAAAAGGAAGAAAACAAGACAGTAGGAGTTAACAGCTGCTCACAAATATATTTCCTATAGTTGTCAGAATACTGCTGTTGGACAGATGCTCCAGTCGAGTTGTTAGCACTGGGCAGTGCTCCAGCCAGAGCACCTTGCACTGGCATCTCCGATTTCAGGGACTGAAATCCCTAATTCTCAGGGTGATTACAGACCACTGAAAAAGTCTGCAGGAGAGACGCTGCAGAAACTAGTGCAGATGACCCAAAAGACAAAACTCTTCTCAAATAACATAAGAGTAATACCCTCACATATAGCCATATATTTAGGCAATACAAAGCTGTTAAATATACCTTACTTTCAGACATGAAGTTCATTACAGACAGTTCAAATGACACTTAGGTGCTTGATCAATAACAAAAGAAAATCACAAAAACTGACTGTTCAGAAGAGCAAGTAACTTAAGCCTCTACTTAATCCTTTATCCATTTAAAATCTCTATCTAGTGATGGAGACTTTTAGAAATAGATAGCTCTAGAGTTCCCTTCCAGCAAACATTATAAAGTAGACATGGATTTCTCACTGTTTCCTTTGCTGGTACAAGAGAAGCATTTTCAGGTACTCAGGCCTGCTGTGACTCCTGCTTGGAGTCCACCAGCAGTACTGCCACGTGCTGCCCTGGCAGCATCAGAAAGCCAAAGCCCAGCAAGGTCAGGGCAAGAAACATAAATACAAGAAAAATGACACCTCTAACAGATACTTCAGCTAGGAAGCACATTCTCTCTTTAAAAAAAAAACTCTCGGGAAAACAAGAAAGGAAAGAAAAACAAAATAAAAAAAAAATCCCACATCCCCCCAACACCAGCACTGCAACCTTCAGTGCTCTCTCCATTTAAGACTTGATACATTTGTCTAGGTAGAGACTCCAGGCATCCCCACAATCATTACAATTTACCTATGTAAACTATCACTACATTTTCCTATGTTATCCTAGGAACTAGATAGCAGGGTTCTATATATTGTGCTTCTAGGCAAAATAACACACACCAGAGTTTCTAAATGCATTAATACTATGGCTCCAAGCACCAACATAAGCAGGTGCTCAACATATTTGTTATTGCCCTCCAAAGGCTCACCGAATATGTAAATAAATGCACTGTCACTTACAAAATGATTATATGTTGTTGAATAGAAAATACAGCACTGCGTTTTGAAAGATTCCCTGATTCCATAGAAATGTCTCTCAGCAATCCAAATAATAATGCTCTTTGTTTCTACTAGTGAAACCTTTTCAATCCTGCACTTCTTCACTTCCAAATGAACTTCAAAAATCAGATTTTGGTATTATTTCTTTATATTTTTAACTGTTAACTTTCAAAAAAACACCATGGAAGTGTATGGGGAATATCTTATTATCATTATATATTCATTCAGGAAAAGTCCTATAGAGACAGTAATGTAGTACCTCTAAATAAATAGATTTTAACATATGACAGAAACAGTTCTTGGATTAAAATAGGGCTACAGTAAAATGATATTCACAATTTTCATTTAACTTTTACTTTACAGAAATAAAATCTACAGGGATGAAAAATTAAGGAAAAGATGCTTACAACTCTGTTGTTCAGCACTTGCTAGAAAGATTATAAGTACTATTAATTCAAACCAGGATAGTGAGAGAAAAAAAAAACCACCACAGCTTGAACAATATAGCTCAAAGCAGGCCTTGGAAAAAATACGAATCTCTTCTTCCTACTTTTATGAGCCAGGAAGGAAGCAATTCTTTAACAATTTTACTCTTAAAAACAGTAACTAAAGAGGAGACTGAATTTAGCAGTATCTGCTGAAACTGATAATAGATACGTAATATTTTCTTGGTTAAAGGCAACCTTTGTTTTCAAACACAAGAGTTTTACCAGGGTTAGGAGTCAGTTCCATGGGTACGCTATTTACAACACAGATGATAACCAAGTCTGTTGCTTCCAGTACAAACTGCTCTCAAGACAGGACCCCAAACCACCAAATCTCTTTAAAAAGGAAAGCCAACTTCAATAGCGAAAAGCGTTTCCCAAGCTTTGAGAGGCTGCCAGGGCAAGAGCAGATCCCACCTGGATGAGGGGCATGGTGCACACATTCACACATACATAGTCCCAGGGCCTTCCTGGGCTGATGGTCTCAGCCTTCAGCTGTACAAGAAACATTTTATAGACACATCATGCTGGATCTCAGGTGGCTGTGACCCCCCAAAAAAATCTAATAGATACTGTTGAGGGTGATATATCACCTAATATATTGTTGGAGAAAAGTGTTTTCTATATTTTTATTTATAGAAGAAAGGTTTGGTATGAAAAGATCCTTTCAAGTATTTAATACAAATCGGTACTCACCGCTATCCGCAGGATAGAAGCTTTCACAGAGGTCCATTTGTCCTGTCTGCGATCTATGACAAGAATAAATCCAATTCCAGCATCTGGTAAACTAAGAGTGGAGGAGAAAAAGAGTGGGAGGGAAGGGAAAACAAATAAACAAAAAAGAAAAAAAGAAAGAGAAAAAGAGAAATTTTAGTTAATATATAGGTAAAACTGTTGTGGTTCTCTCATTCAAAAAAAAAAAAAAAAAGCATTTGAAGAGGGGAAAAAAAGTAGCTTGACCTTTTGTGTAGGCTCTTCTTTATTTAGGATGTTTACATGAACATATTCCACTCGCATTAGAAAGATGCAGCAATCCCAAATATATTCCACAGAGCTTCAAACCATATTCAAATTATGCAATGTTCTTATCCACAAAAAGGCAGGTTTTTTACATTTATTGTGCAGAGATAAGAAAATAAAACCCCACTGATTCTTTACAGTTTTGATGCTGATATAATCCACCTTCCATTGTTTTCAACAGTATAAATCCAGGTTAAAAAGTGATTTTCCTTCTGCACCTGCTTTTAGCCTTCCTTTTAAATTGTTTCCTTCCCTACTAATGTCTAAAACTCCTTAAAAATGTAAATCCATTTGATCATTCCACGCTGCTGATCTGCGCGTCTGCAATTCTCACATCCTTCCAGGCTGCAAATTCCTCCTCAGGTACACGTTTACATTTACCAAAACAAAACATCCCTGGGGCATTTAAAACCTCCAAGTCACAGACAAGACAAAGGAGGCAAGATGTGCTTCTCTGAAATGGAAACATCTGTGAAAACGATCACCCCCTGAAATCCTTGTGGGAAGATGACCTCCTTTTTTCTGCTGCGTTCAGCTGCGTGTGCTGGGGAGCACGAGCAGGGAGATCTGCTCCCGCTCCGTGTTTTCGTGTTGAGCCGGTTGTGTAATGCCAGCAGCGGGGCCGCCCAGCCCATCGCCAGCAAAGTGACAGGGACACGTGAAGTTGGTGTTTTCCTGTAGACTTGGTCCACGGGAAATACCGAGAGGTGTGCTGTACTCTTGCTGCAGTCAATAGCGAGGAAAAGAAATGGACTGCAGCTCTGTGCTGTGCAACGTGCAAGGAAATGTTATGTAGTGGTTTGCTATCACCAGACTTGAAATAAGATCAACACCACGGAATGTCAGGATTCCTTAGGCAAGACTGAGTTGTATGAAAACACAAGCTTTGATTTAGAGCAAGATTACACTGCTAACAAAGTAATAACAGGATATGAAAGAGGAGGAAGATGACTGGTATTCAGGAGTAGCATATCAAGCTATGCTTCAAAATGATAAATTTTATCATAACTCCCTCTCCTTTATGCACTGTAAATTCCTCAAATATTTAAGAGGAATGAAAAATATTCAGATAAACAAACAGAAACATCTATCACACTTTCAAAAATGCTAAGCATTTATTTTAATACAGGGCAATTTTAGACATTATCTCTCACTACCCACACTCAATGCATATGACAGTTCTTGCCTCCGGGTAGGATAAAAATGATAAACAGCATCTGAGCACTTGACTTGTGAACGCAAATAACTCCAGCAGATTTCATAAAAACAAACATATACGACACAAAACTGGAATATGCAATCAGACCATGCAGAAAGCATGAAAGATGAAAGACTGGAAAGCACACAGATATATATTAGAAAATATTAGAAAGGTTCCTTTCACGAGTCAAACTGCTCCTGCAGGATTGTTACCGAGGATACCCTTGACAGCAGATATATTAACATTAGCATTTTGTTTCAAAATGCCCCAGCTACCATGTCCAGGACCAGATCCCACAAGCGATAGATAAGAATGACAAACAGAACTAATGTGTCACATACAACAAGGCTGAAGGCAACGCTAGGAAGACAGCAAAGTCACCTATTCAAGGAGCAGTATATACCAGAAGGAGCAATGTCTGCTTGCACAGACTCACTTCTCCCTGCTCTCTCTCTTCCCTGCCACACACCCCGCATCCATCGCTGCTAAGTGCTGTGCCCTTTTGTCCAGGCCACGGGAGGGATGAGATCTGGTAACAAGCAGACACTGATATTTGCCTCTCCATTGAGCTGTGGGTGCTACTGGTCCCTCTTTAGCTATATTTATTATATCCTATCCAAGTATTCATTTCCTCTTTTTCATCTCTTTTTTTCTTCCTCCTCTCTTCTTCATTGCTGTATTTGCTAGCAGGTCTCCACTTTGGCTTTCAGAACCCGTGCCTCAGGGGAAGCAAAGTGGTGCACACAACCTGTTACCTCTCACCAGGCTTCACCTCAGGCCTCGCTGCTGCTATGCTGTGGGCAGCTCTCATCAGCCTACTCCAGGGAGCCTAATTCATCCCATATAACCCCTCATCACATCAGCAGCACCTCCATTTGCTTCCCATCCACCTCTTGAACCATTCTCATGCCTTGCGGCCTTGTTTTAAGCAGCATTTTTTTTTTTTTGCTTTAAACACTACCAGCACCAGTGACCAAATCAGTTCTCATCCCTCCCTCTCTGGAATATCCCAGTCCCCTCATTGTCCATCCCTAAGCCTCCCTTAGCCTATGCTGCCCTCTATGAGACAGCCTTGTGCCCAGAGCTCTGGTAGCTCGCCCAAGTCTGAGGAGGCTCACCCCACAACCATGACGAGGCCCCTCCTCAGGCCTCGGATGAGGCACGTGTAGCTGGGCTGTGTTAACCACAGACTCAAGCAGCTGCTGAGTATCTGGGATTTAGACAGATTCTTCTACAAGAAATTTCCTTGACACAAAAGGATCCTTCTGATAAATGTCAAGTCTCAGAGTCCTTGACCAGAGGACGGGGACACTTGAGCTTCTCAGACAAAGGGCTGTTTGAAGAGCACCACAGACTGGCCCCAGCCTCCTGGGAACAAGGCAATTATTTTAGTCAAACATGAAAATAAAAACTCAGGTGGGATACTGTGAGTGGGAAGAAAATTTGGTAGAGTTGTAAATGACTGGAAATTAAGCCTTACAGCAAGGAACAGCAAAAGATCTTAACAGAAGCACCTGCTTATTGAGGTTTCTTGACATTTCTCTACAATCTCCAGTTTTTGTTTAGTACAAGTAAACAAACTTGTATCCTTGTATCCGGTGTACTTTTTGAAAGACAAATTATAAGCTCATAATTCAAATTTAGCATTTCCTTCCTGTCTCTGAGCACAAATAAATAAATAAATAAATCACAGGAAAATATCTCGAGATAAGTTCTGTTGTTCTGTTTATTCCCAGACACAAAGAACAAATTTTTTCCATGTTCTGCAGGGAATACGTCTGGCAGACTTGCAGAGGCCAGGCCAGGAAGGTAAAACAAGCAGGGCAAGTGGAATAGGGTCCACAGAGGAAAAATAATGGGAGAAAAATACAGCAGAAAGGTGACTCTCTGTGCAGCCCAGTCCTGTCTTCGGGGCCTAGCGTAACACCAGTTGGAAAGGGAGGCAGAGAGAGGCTGAAGTGCCTTCCCCAAAAGCTCTGCCTTCTCAAGGGTAGAGCAATAACTGAGTTTTCCTCTCAGTGACTCTTCCGCATTAGATTACGGTGACATCTCCCTTTTTGGTCTCAACTGCAAGACTTATGATCTCATGTACCTGGGGGAAAGGGTGGGAAAGCTTATAGAGCATAGGATTGAGAAAAGAAACTTCCCTCTGGGGTGTGTGGAAGCAATTACATAGTCATCATCTGAAAGATCCTTGCATTTCTCCAAGGTATGGGTGGGTGACAACTGCTATACAAATAAGTTCCTTTTGCTTTTACACTGCTAGCTGAAAACTCACTGCACACATCGCTTTCTATTACAAACAAAAATCTTCCGGTTTGCCAGAGCATCTTGATAATATCAAGCTTTTGGATGTCTGAAATTCAGGGCAGCATTTTTGGCTAAGTAACTTGTGCTTAATAAAAATGAATTTCTCAAAAGTCTTGTTATTAAACAGCATATTTTGGTCTCAAGATTTTTTCCTACCTTAAATACATCCGCCTGTACATCCAAATTAATTAGAAGCTTTGACAAAGGGACATCAATAGAGCTCAGAGAGGAACTAGTGCATTGAGCAGAGCACCATTTGCAGCACTTTTGCAGCACTCTGTGGACAAATCACTTCACTAGACACTATAGCTGTCTAGATCCCTAATAGATCCCTATTAGGGGATCCCTGTTATCCCTAATATCACCCACTTTGACAGCTCGCTCATCCACTGTAGTTCTCTGCTGATGTCTCAGTTGTGTGTGCATACGCAGGGTCTCTGACTGTGGCCAAATTTCAGATGTTTTTCTGGAATTCAGCATGCAGGATGGGTCAGCCACAGAGTCCAATCCCAGAGCCCAATCCTGGCTCTGCTGCTGTACCACAACTCACCAACATACAAGATGTGGGGGCAGATATTAGGAATGATCCTGCCCACACAGCAGTTGAGTTTGTGGCTGGGCATACCGCAGAGGTTGGGCTGGGTGCATTAGCTATTTCTGAATCCTTCTAAAAACGTAATCTAAAAGGTAGTCTTGCATACAGGCAGAATAAAGTAAGTTTGAGCTCAAACAGGTTCAGCATCTAAATGAGGATATCCCACTAACCTAACGCAGGGGAAATGAACATTTTGAACAAAACACATCCCCATCATGACCCCCTGTTGATTAAAAAAAGTACTTCTCAGCATCTATCACTTTGAAGTCAGAAATCATCCAATATTCAGCCATTTGAAGATAAGTTAAAGTGTGACAAGCTGAGTGTTGGGGAAGCCAACTATTTCTTACTTACGCTTCACAGATATAAAAGTGAACGCATTAAAGCTTTTGGCAATGAATGAAAGCAGAAAAAGGCATATCAGCTTATGAGCCTTTATATGCTTTGGAAGAGGTTAGTAAAGAATATGGTATTAATAAAGCAAGATTGCCGTAGTGGTAATGTCTATATAAAGAAATAATTCAGCTAAGCCCTCTGGTGCCATGAACCAAATGAACTAAAATCCTTCTCACCAGTTATCAGTTTTATACAGGCCTCCGAGCAAAGAAAAAAAACGCAGCAATTCTTCACCCAGCACAGCCACATCCACATCCCTCCTCCTTGCATCCCTTATGCAGGCTGACCAGAGCTAACCCAACAGTTACTCATAGGTTCCAGAGGAAGCAACTTTTCCTACAGAAGAAAAATCCAATGGTTTACAAATTTAACAAACCAGTTGGGGTTTACTTCAACCAGTGGCTGGGATAAAATGTGAAAACACATTTTCTTAAGTGACAGAAAAAAAAAAAAAAAACATGATATTCCATGCTCCACAAAGCTGATTTAGCTGATTTGAAAGCTCCACATAAGACAGGCTTCTACAGTTACATTACTCACAGCTGCAGAAGGCCCATGATGGAAGCAATTTAAAGTAGGCACTAAAAGACTATAAATCAGATACTGTTTGACTTTATATTGAACAATGAACATTCTAGTTTCAACTCGATCCAACTGCTAAGAGAACGTGTGAGTTTTCACATTTTAGCTACACTGAATAGTGCTTTGTAATGATGTTGATAGTAGAGGCCTTACCTATTTTCTTAAAAATGTGTACTTAAAGTATTACTTAAGAGTTCAGATGAAAAAAACTGGAGTATAAATGACCTGTACAACTCATATGAGTTGGAAACATTTTGACAGATGTAAAGTCTGACTTTCCAGGTAAATCTATTTGCTATGAGCTTGCACACTTTAAAATGGCATTTGCTATTTTTTGACAGAGGTTTACATGAGTATCAAAATATAGGGGCAAAAAAAAAAAAAAAAAAAAAAAAAAAAAAAAAAAAAAAAAAAAAAAAAAAAAAAAAGCCTCCAAAAAAGAAAAAAGGAAAGAAAAAAAGAACATTTTCCCAAAGCTAGCTACAAAGATACAACGGCATGGTATCATCATGACATTTAATTGGTTAATATGGGTGACTAGTTGAGGTGAATTGTACACGTCTAAGAACACATCTGTTAACAAGCCCAACATTTAGGAACATAACACTTAGGCACACTCAGGTAAAACTCTTCAGCTATCCAGCAAGCCTCCTAAATACAACTAGCCTGAAATTTCCTGTCGCAGCAAACTATGAGCCTGACGTGTCAGCCTGAATTCCCCCCCAGAATCGTTCTCAGTTGCAGCGCCCAACTCGACTACCAGACATCAATCAGTTCTTACTCCAGCAACGTTTCTGAGATAAATCTATGCAAGAGCAGCCTCTAGTGGCCTGTCCAAAAATCACCAAATGCCAAGTATAGCTGATTATATAAGTCATCACCCAAGTGCAGCACAGCCCATGTCACAGTGCCCTGCAACAGAAACACATGAGAAAGACTTGCATGCAAGGGAACAGACAGGATTTTTTCACCAATTTTTGCTTTTAAAAATCTGTTCTAAGACTGCTTTCTCCTACCACAGTACAACTAAATCACCACAGGTAAAAGAACATGCACCCCATGCTACCCTCAGTCTTCTTTCTCCACAGGAATCCTGCGAATAGATGAATTAGGTGTGCATGCAAAAAGACCCCGGCATTTCAGCCTTGTTGTTACTTCAGTTTTGATAGTTAATCCCTTCCCCTCAGAGGAACAGATGAAGCTGCGGGGAAAAGAAACAAATCTGGATTTTTGTGTGGGAATGGAGTCAGTTTAAGGGTTTCACGATTAAATAAGGCTCCAGCAAAAATGTTTTGCTGCCTCCCTCCCTTCCTCTATGCACTGTTCCCTTCTTCCATTGCCTCATTCCAGTGGACTGTCCTTAATCATATTCCTGAGTAGAGCACTGATGAAACCCTTATCAGCTCCCTCTATCACACTTACTTTTGGTGTCAGCTGTTACAATTTCATGCTCCAAGTATTTCTGAAAAAATACGTATTTTATCTCTCAGCATTAGAGGGGTAGGGAATCATCAGAGACTAAACTGAGTATCAGCAGGTGTGCAGCACATAGAGAAGAATTTAGATGAGTGGTGTGTTGTGAAGTGGTTTAAGTGAGAAAAATGACAGGCAAGTGGTTGTAATTTGCTCCTGAGGCAGAGGGGACAAGCAGAATAAACACAGCTTGGAAGAACACCACAGTGAAAATGCTTTCAGAAAATAGATGAGCATAGACAAGACACATGAGGTTGAATCAACAGCAGGACATTTTTAAGGCCAGATAAAGAGGAGACAGAAAATAGCAACAGCATCTGCACAGACCTTTGTCTAAGAAACCGATACAGTTTTAAAACTCAGAGTCTGTAAAAATGGATCAAGCTTCCAACAAGTTGGCCGAGAACCACCTGTGGTTAACCCACTCCAGTCCCAGCTCTGGTTCTGAAGATCCTTCAGTCGCTAGAGGACTGGGCCAGCAGTACTGCACTGCACCTGCCCCCAAAGCAAGGGTCTACATGGGAAAGGGCTACTGCCAGTAGAGACATACTGCAGATGGGGCAAGAGACAACTCTGAGGACCAGGCTATCAGAGGATACCAGGTAAGGCTGATCTTAAGCCTTGGTCTCAAAGGAAACTACAGCTCTCTATTCTTCTCTATTCCACGTGGCAGAGTAGGCTGTGTGGTTTCATGATTTCAGGTAGGTCCTTGAAATCATGCAAAACAAGGGCAAAAACAATCACTTCCCTCTCATGCACTGCTCTTATGTTCCCAACTTAGCAGCATTGGTACACACTTCGCTGACTTGCTTTGGAGTATTTAGACCAACGTATACATTCTCATTTCTCTTCTCCCTACCCACTCAGCTTCAGAGATACTATCAGTATCTTTTGACTGGTGCCTATAGCTCTTCTCCATTATCCCCCATGTTATCACGTGTCCTGAAAACAGACCAACGTTGAAGCCAAGGGCTTCTTTAAAAATAAGCATTACTGACTGAAGTGCAGCAAGGCTGGCTCTCTTCCTATCAAACACACTGACATCTTTTCTGCTCTAAAAAGCTCATGCTGTGACGGGGTAGCTGAGGGAATGTGGCCAATGCTGTAAATTAGAACTAAAGTGACCAGGCATCATCATCTAACTCTAATACATTGATTTCCTTTCCGTAATGCCTGTCAGCCTCTTTATGTAGTAATTTTACCCCCTTGGTAAAAAATCAGAATGGCTCAGGTGAATTTCTGCAGGTAAGAGATCATCTTTAAGTGAAAACCTCTGCTTAACATACTCCCTTTTAATGTGTGAAATTCACTAAAAATAGTATTTTAAAAAGGAAAAAAATGTAATATTTAAGCAGAAGAGCAAGTGTAAATACTTCAGGGTAAATTTCTGCTTTTGTAAGAGGCATTTGAAGAAAAACAACAATTCTGAGCACTCATTTAGGCTTAACTGCAGATGGCTGAAGTAGGCCATGCTTTCCTTGAGGGACTGTTTAGGATAAATAGGTCAGCAAAGGCAGAAGTGCTCTGTGCTGGTTAAGGTTAAGTAACTATGAGCAACAGAAAGCCTATGAGATATTTGTTTTAGAATTAGGAAGTTGGACTGAAAAAAAACCCACATTTTTCTAGCTATTGGTATATATGGTATTTGAAAAAAAAAAAAGGGAGTATTTTTCAGGATTCTTTAATGACAGAGGATTGATACAGCCTTATCCAGGATGCCATGTACTGTGCTTTAAAAAGGTTGGCTCCTACTAAAACAGGTACAGAGAAGATTGACCTGGGAGAACAAGGGAATAAAGAAGCCTTCTGAGACCATCTATCCATCTCATTTAGACAGGGAGGTCACTACTAATGCACGTACCAAGCACGAGAAAGCATACTGGTGTACAAGTTATCCAGACATACTAAATGGCAGAAGGTCTACTCAAGCTAAGCAGGGAGATATAAGATGAATTCTGACATAGCGTTGCTTTATCATTAATGTAGTGTGACACTTACATAACACATTCTGCATTCTTTTTTTCCTCCAAAGCCTGTTCTCTGGTCAAAATCAGTATTTGTATCACTGCTCTTTAGGCAAAGCCCTATTAAACACTTGATTCAAGTTGGTTTTGTGTCTTATTCTCTCTCCCCTGCCCCATCCCTGCTCAAACATACCATCAATGAGGTTAACATTCTATACTCACAAATTTGTGTTTCAGCAATTTTTTTTTACTTATGCCCCAGAGTCAGGGAACATTTGACACTGTTCAAGATTTGCAGACATCACAGCTCTTTTAAAAAACATTTGAACTCTAGGTGAAGCTGAGCACTTCAGTAATTGAGCATATCCATTTCCAGCAGTCCTTATTCCAGGGAAGACTGCCATCTGAAGGCAGTGAATCAGCCTTAGCTTGGCAAGTCTTTTCAGATGCAGAAGATATCATCGTAAAGCTTTATGTACAGGATTTGTAAACTCAGCACTCAGCTTGTTAGCTGAGAAATTGCTCCTCAGAGCAGCAGAGAGGAGAAACCAGCCAACACCTCATCAACCGCTTGGGATTCGAGGGACTCAGGTTTTACTGGACAGTGTGTTACTTGATTCTTGCTTCACACCTCTTTCTCCTTTTCCAGAGAAGTCACCAAAAAAGACAACTAGGTAAGGAAGGAAAAAAGATAACTAAATGAATAAAAACAGACAAACCACATGCAGTTTGTTAAATTTTCTGCATATTAGACTTCCTGCATGGGACACACAATTTTAGTAATTCATTTTCACAATTTTACAGTGTTTAATTCACTGTCTCCTTACCAGATTAAATGTGCCTCTGGACAGTGCATCGTTCATAGACTACAGGTATTTCTTAGATCTCTGAAGCACTAAAAGAGCTAGTGGGATTTAAGAAATAGAAAGACTTTGCATATACAGAGATGAGCTTTAAAACAAGTCTAAGACACTTATAAGGTGGACATGAAACAAGTATAAGTGTTCCAAACACAGTAAAAAAGATATATATACACACATACATTCAAAAAGAAAAATATGTAGAACTTGGACCCAATCTTGTCAAACTTCGTATCTGACACATAGGCTTCAGAGTAATAGTTAACTTTCAGATTCCTACTTTAAAGATAAACCCTTGCCTTTCCTTTTCCTGCTCACAGGAACATGCAGCATTTAAAACTGTTTGGCAGCTAAACTCTGAGAAAGGGAGGGCACCCACAGCAGGACACATTTTGCCAGAAGTCCCAGGATGTTCCCATGGATGGATCTCAGGGACTGCCAAAGCAACAGCAGGGTTTGGGCTCCAGATCTTTGGCTTGGATTGGGATCTGACAAAGAAGAAATGAAACACAGCTGACAGACAGCCCTGGAGCTGCAAAACTGTTGCTCGACATAGGGCTGAGAACTGTCACGGTGTCTGCTTTTTGGCACATTTCACCCGTTTTGTGGTGACGTCGATCTCTAGTAGTCTATAAATAAAAGGACTTAGTTCTTAGCTAGTGGAGAACAGCCTTAGTTTGCAGATTAAATGAGCTTACACATAGAGATGTTCTTCCATGTTGGCTCTTCATAAACCTTTATCAGCTCAAACGCAGCATTACCCAAATATTGCTGCAATTACTGACAGAGGACAGTGGTGAGCCCAAGCTATGCTGACTGCACAGCCCTGAGCTCCCTCTGTGCTCTCCCATGCTCATGGAAGGAGATTTGTTCCACCAGCAACATTCCCACAGTCCTGCCTAGCTAAATCCACGTCTCCATACACCTTTGCTCATCCAAGCTAACGGGAATCTTCTTGGATCCAAGCACACTGCAAGGCTTAGCAGGGGCATTTTCTTTTTCAGTTTTCCTGGAAACCCCCTCTTGTTATCCCAGAGGACAGGGAATGGGTGCAGTAATAAAGAAGGACTTTAGCTGAAGCTTGGTCTGGAAAGTTCTGCTGTTGTGTCTGCTCCCGGAGGTGAGCACTTGGTGACATTATCAGCTCTGCTGCTTGGCAGGTTTGCTGCCCCATTTCAGACACCACGGGGTACCACAGACAACAGCATTTCGTAGAACACCACGTGGCTCTCAAGAATTTATAAGCCACTGGCATCCTAGAGAAGAGGACCTTTTTCTGGACAGGAAACCAACAGGGACAGCTTTCCAAACAGCAGAACATGACAAGTTAACCTGGCATACGATTAAGATGAGCCTGATGGACAGAAATGTGGTACCAGACAACTGTACAGGCTGTAAATGCACTGCTCATTTCTGAATACAAGTACTCAAGGCAAGCCTAGCTGGCTATCAAAAGTTGTTCTGAGAAACCTAGACTACTAGACTACTACTCCTTTCTCTTGAGGATAGCTTTCCAATTAAAAAAAACTGTACTGCAAATGTAAAATTTTAATCTCTTGTGACTACAAGAGTTTCTCTTGCTTGCTTTGTTCAAAAAAGTGAACCTATGATATCAAAGAAACGCTTAAAACCACTCCCTTTTGTTCTCTCATACAGCACAGTGTTATCTGATTGCATTAGAAAGTGCTGATTTACCAGAAATAAACCCGTCTATTTGAGTATTTTGGATATCTTGTCATTTAATTTTTGTAAACCACTGCTGTTATCTATTAACTTTTTTTTCACTAAATCCTCAAGTTACACCCCACACTATAAATTCATATTCTAAGAACAAATACACACTGTTAATAAAAAATGTTCACGTGAGATGTGGTGGATGGAAATAAATATAAACTCTTGCCATTGGGGATCAGGGCATGCCTATTTGTAGGATAAAAAGAAGGCAAACAAAAAAGCCTTAAAAAGCCATTTCAGAACTTAAGGTTTTAAATGTTAAAGTGTTGAAAAAGCTTCAATATTGTCCATCTTTAGTCAACATTATCAGCAAAACATACATAGAAACATCTAGTGACATTGTTGCAGTCTGTTATTCCTATAAACCTACACAAGGGCTTGTATACTGAATTTTATATAGTATGCCTGTAACACTGCTAGTTAAAGATGTCAGGGATGCCTTCAGTCCATTAAGATTACAATAATATAGTCAGCCACAAAAATAAAAAAAAATCTGACAGCATTTTAAAAGTGGTTTTAACATTTCAATATGAAATTTGAAAAAAAAATCAGATTAAATCCTAAAATAGTCATGTTCTCTCTAGTTAATATCTTACTATACATATCTAGTCAGCTGCTATCTCCCTACTTTACAGTTTAGTCTCTCTCTAAAGAATTGGAAAATTAAAGACACACATAAAACTATCCCACAAGAGCAGCCAAACCATAAGAAAAGGCTGCTTCTGGCTGAGAAGGCCTAGGATAATTATTGGAAGGGAGGAGAAACAAAAAAGATTCCCAGCAAATCTTCCCAGAGATTTAATTGAAGAAAAATAAAACAAAAAACCCCAACCCACCAAACACACACGCTCCTCCCAAACCACCCAGAGGCCACCAGATGCCGTTTGCTCTGCTGGGAATTTCTCACATAAGCCCCATCCTATGGAAAAGTTCAATGGACCAGGTTAAAGTGATCTGTCAAGGACTTTTCTAAAGGAGAGGCACATATCAATTTAGTACATAATTACATTTAATAAGAGCATTTAAGACAGACACTTTCAGAGAAGGTTTAGCACCAGTTTAGCCAACACAAGTATAAATAAGGAGAAAGTTTCAGCGTTCCCCTCCTTGGGAATCTAAGTGTTCACGAGCACAAATGGGAGAGCACCAAGCAGTACCACGCTGCACGTAACCAGTACAGTAAGTCTAACAATATAATTAAGAGAAGCAAAGTTGATTACAGGAAAGACTAGTATTTCTCACATGCACAGCATACATTTGTAGGAGCTTTTCAACCATCAGCACCATACAACCCAACGCAGCAAACCAAGAGGAGATCTCTTGGTTTGTAAACTCATTTAGGCATGGAGAGAGTGAGAAGGTCTCTAATCCAGTCTCCAGCTCCAAGCAGAGCCACCACCAAATTCAGATCCAATTGATCAGGGCTTTGTCCAGACAGGTCTTGGAAAACCTCCCTAATCTCTCTGAGAAAACTGTTTCAATGCTTAATTGACCAAGGATGCTCAGCAAGTCCAGCAAGGAGCTGGAAGTGATAAAAAGACTCAGCTGAGCCAGGACAAAGCCTTGCACATAACTATATATGCCCTCACACTGAGTAACAGCTTCAATATCACCCAAGTTTACAGGAGTTTGAATGCTCTGCCAGAGCTGTACATGTTTTCAATTAAACACAGAGCACAACACTCCAAGGCATAGTCAGGAGAGAGAGCAAGCAAGGGGACAACACAGATCATGGAACCTGCATCCACACAAATTATATCCAGGAAGCAGTGTCTTCTTTCATGCCCAATGCAACCGAGTACTGCTATACAGCTCATGTGTGTAACTGTGTTAGGCAGCTCTTGCTCATGGAGTCTCTCATCCACACTGCACTACTACAAGCTGCATTTTCATTTTTTTAAATACCAAGCCTGGTCTGCACACCATGACTGAATATGAAATACCATTCAGCAGATAATGCTCCTTTCTCCTAGATGAACTCTCACCTTGGGATGCTCGTCAGGTACGTCAGGACGTTCTGGAACTCCTTTTCAGGGATCTCGCTGAAAGTCGGATAATCCGGAAAGGTGATAACAGGGCAGCCATCTCCCCCTCTTCCACCTAAAAAGAAAAAAAAAACACCAGGAGAAACATTTACAGGTTGCAATTTCACTGCAAATGAACTACTGCTTTTGTCCCATTACCAGTACAGTGCTCCCCAACATCCTTCCTGCTATTAGGACAGACTACAAGGGGGAGAGAGGGGTCAGAACATTAAAAGGATTGGGGCAAGGAGTTTCAAGACAGTCTTCTCAGATTAACTGCAAGAGCTACAACAAAGCCAAACATCTGCACTGCCGCATGGCTTTTACAAAGGTAGCCATCGTTACCATCTATATCTTTTCTGACATTTCCACTGTTGTAACGAATTCACAAATCCAATGCTTTTAATGCACTTCCCGTTCATTTTTAATGCTCTAAAGGGTTTTATTGTTTGTTTGTTTTAAGCCAATGCTGATTTTCCAGGACTTGGGCAAACATATCTCAATGTAGTTCAACAACAACAACTTAACTCTCAGGCAAATATCACAGCTTTGCAAGCCTAATCCTTATGACACATCCAAGAACTGCAATAGCAGAGTTAATTTTAGCTACATAAATATTCCTAACACAAATGTAAATTAAGTCCAAACTCTCAGGACCCAAGTATTTTCCTCCCACAGCTTTATTAAAAGCGTTTTTCCAAGCATGGTAACAAATCTGCCTGCTTACGAAACGTTCTGCTCTCTCAATTACCTATTTTTAGCTACAATTAGGCTTTATTTGCAGTATCCCCCTCGGTTAGCTGCTTTGTTCCTCTCAACTTTTATAAACAGAACGTGTGAAAGGAAAGCAAAGAAGAAGCCCCTTGCGGGACCTGCTGTGGACGCGGAGCCCCGGATGGCGCCTGTCGGGAAGCTCCCAGCCCGTGAGCGCTTGGCAAGGGCCCACAGAGCCACCCGGCCTTGCCAGGGCCCATTAGTCTGAGCTTTCCCATCCAAGGTTATCGTGGCTGCAGACAACTCTCTTCTGCCATAAGCTGTCAGGGTGCTTGGTTCTTTACTCGTTATGCTGGCCTAATATTTACCTGACGGGACACTTAAACACACATGGAGCTTCACATGCTGCTCAAGTGCTTCCCCTTGGCAGGGGCTCAGGGCTGAAAACAGTTCAAGGCCAAGTCATCCGAAGGATCTGAAGAATCACGTATAATAGTCTTCTTATGTCCCTATTATATACACTATATAAGTCCTATAGAATTTCAGGATCAATATGATGGTCTATAGAAGACCCTTTCTGTATTGAAGCTTTAAATACACTAACACAGGCCACTAGTGGAGCAGTTGCTACTTGTAAATGCATATTTGTTACCGCGCGCTACAAAAAGGCCATGGAGCATATAAATAACATATATAAAAATCCTAATTTCAACTGCATTTTGACTTAATAATGGTAAAGGCAATAGGCAGGCCCAATGTTTAGCATCCTCTACGTTTGTAAGTGTCCTGTATGATAAACTGCACAGGCCTGGGGCAGCAGGGAATGAGGCACCTTGTCCCCCGTTGAGATGTTTGCCCCTCTCTGTAAAAGCAGCATGACACAGCTCATCCCCCAGGTAGCTGGGGGGAAATGGGACCTCTGTCCTTCTCCTGCAACTAAATCAAGTCAGCAGGTAGAAAGTGGGGGGAAGGTAAGAGAGAAGTTATGGACTGGACTGGTTTTTGTGTGCGGTGTTGTTGCTACTGCTATTTAAGTGAAAGGAGGAAAAAACACCCTCACAAATGAAGAGAGGGGCAAATATTACCTTATTTTACTTTTAAGGTAAAAATTAAACATCTTATGACAATCAAACCACATGTTAAATATTAAGTATCCAGCATTTTAGAAGTATATGCAACCAATTACAAAAAAGACAGAAGGACACCCTGTCCTGATCTCCAAGTCCTACTACACATGAAAATAAATCAATTTGCACAGAATAATTTTAAGATAAACCACTGGAATTTCAGTGACCACCAAAATATATATTTGAAATATTTATATATTATATATATGAATTGCAATATTTTAAACTTAGGCCTTTTTGTAAGGTGACTGTATCTAGACACCCCAGAACCACAGCAGCTGGACAATCATCTTCTTCCCTCCCTCCTCATGAACAGTCCTGAAATTTTAACCACAGTTTTGGAACAGGCTCAACGTATTTGCTGGCCAAGTTGAGCTCACAATGACACATATGAGCCTACACTCTATTTCTAGCCTTAAACAGTGTTGCATTGATTTCTCTAGCTGGAACTTAACACTTTTGTGTATTTCTAAGACAGCCAATTATCTGACTTCTTCTTTCCTTTAATCTGTTGGTTGCAAACAAAATCTAAAAAGATATTAAAAAGCCATTTTATTGCTACACAGACATTACGATGACTATACAATGGGAGCTGATAAAAACTGCTCAAAATCATCTCTTAGAAATAATAAGCCAATGCCATTTGAAGTGCTAGGTTTTTTGTTTACACTGCAAATAGCAAAGGACAAAGCACCATTTCTTAAGCAAGCATTTAAAAATCAAGCTATAAACATTTTATATGGAGGGATTACTAAGAATTACTTAAGACATGTCTCATAACACCTAATTGCAAAGAGCACTGCCCAAAAGAGAGGTTTATTGTCTTTCAACCTAAAAATGGATACAATACGGAAGCTAAGAGAACTGCAATTTCTATTAGTAACAACAACAAAAAGATGAAAAATCAAGTAATAAAACACACACTAAGTGAAGTGCATCCACTTCTTAGTTCTATTTCCATAAGACTTTATTGCAAAAGCTAACAACTCATTTACAACCAACTTTGTCAACTTATATAACGTAATATTTATCAAAATGACTACAAAATATCTAAGTAAGTAAAAGGGAAGTTCTTCAGTGTGGGAGTTGCTACAGTTCCAGTAAACTTCCAGCTAGGTGGAGCTGCACGCTAAAGAGATCTTAATTTTTTGGACTATGGGCAGTTTTTCTATCAGCTCTGAATTCTGGGGAAATGCACATTTTAAAAATATGTTGAATGTCATTAGCTCCACAGGTTAGGCAGCAAAATGACTTGATTCTGCTTATGAAATAACCACATACAGAAGTGCGTGCCATTTCCCACAACTCACTCTTACATATAGGTGCACACACACACACACACGTATGGAATAGGAAAGTGAGCTTTTCAAACTAGCTGGACTACTGTGGGATAAGAGTATTGATATCTATATTAGCATTTATTTAGCAATTTAGGTTTTTGTTTTAAATTCTGCTCTAACTTTTCCTACCACAATTTACTAAGAAAAAGTTTGGCCCAACACTTTATCCACTTACAAACCAGGAAAATCAGAACATTGTTTTTATTTTAAAAGGCATTCGTTCATATGCCTCTTAATTCAGATCTGTCAAAAATAACCTCAATTGAAAAACACTTATTCCTCTCTAACCTTAAAATTATACTGACAGGGAAAAATTAAAAATGAAAACTACAAATCTGCATATTTTAAAAACAAACACACACACAGTGCACACACATACACACACACAGAAAAAGTAAATTCTACATAGCCCTGCTCAAGATATGTTAAAGGGCTGGCAAAGTTCGGGAACAGCAGAGGAGGTGACTGGGACATCTGGGCACCCAGAGCAGGAGGCAGCTCCCCTCCCCTATCCCTGTATTGGCATAGATGAAAGTGTTTGCTCCGCTTGGCCTTGCTGCAGTTGTGGTTCAGGGGTTATGTTCATATGTTTCTGATGCCGAATTTCTTTTCTACTTGGTTAATATACTTAGTGGAGAATTCGCAGTACTTGGAATTATAGCATAGACTTAGTGGAAGAGTGGATAAAGGCTTCATTGCATAATCTTTCCAAAACTAAGAGTTGAGGAAGACTTAAATTCTTTCTTTGAAATGAGAAAAAAGTTTACTTATATTAACTTACAAGCTGCTTTGCACCGAGGTTGATCAACAGTAACCATACTGGGTTACAGAGCAGATTTCCAGTATATTCCAATACAAGGGTCATTATTGCACTGAGATTTTCTTAGCCACAGACTCATTTTCATTTTTTTTTTTTTTTTTAACCTTCTGCCTCCCCCTGTCCCCATCACCACAGGCAGTGAACTCAGTACGCTGAATATAAAACAACAGTTCAGCTCAAGTCTACACTTGCCTAAGCCAGAAACCAATAAGCCAAGACATATACATTTAATGTGTTAACTGGGGAATAAAGAGAAGAAAAAGATCAGGATTGCTCTGTATGGCACAGAATCGGGCAAAAAATTCTCAAACCCAACTTGAACCTCCAGGAAACCTCAATTGCACAAAGGGAGTAGCTTAGCCTGGCAGACTTGTTCTGATCATCTGCACAGAATAAATGACCCTACAAGAGAACTAAAACCTAGAGAGGGAGGCAAAGCAAAACATTTAGAATTATAATCTAAAGGATCAAGAGTATTAAGGATTTTTAAAGTCAGTAGTTTTAGGACTGCAAGAAGAATGAGCATGAATCAAATAATCAAAAACACAACAAGTGTAAGGAACTATAAAGAACAGCTCACTTGTATTTCCTTTAATAGAAAGGTTTTGTTGCGTGTTGTGCACTGCATTCAAAGTAAGCCAAAATAAATATCTTGGGATTCATAGTGGCCAAATATCCTTTATAAATTATATAGCTTGTACTAGTCAAGAAATGCACAACAAAGCTACATACCTGCCTGCAGACTCCAACCATATTTACTTCAACCTGCACATAACACTTGCAGCTGGTTGGAAAGATGGGTTTGAAGCTTTCTGGTCAAGGACAGAGATGAGGAAATACTTAGGAAAGAAAATACTAGATGCGAATTAAGCAAGCTGTATAAAAGGTGCACATTTTCCAGACAGACGGTCTTTGAAAGGATTAAAAACACAAGAAAATCTTAAACCCACACATGCAGAAAACTCTGCAGTGCAGAAGGAAAATAGATGGTTGCACAAATAGCAACTAGAGAAAGAAAAGCAAGACAGTTAAACCAGCGGGGCACACAGAGAAGACCATCTGTTTTGATAACTGTAAGGGTATATCCAATATATCCTAACAACAGCAACAAAATTTTATTTATTTACTATTACGAACATTAAGACCACGTGCATCAGAAAGAAAAAAAACAGCAAAGAAAGTCAATTAGTGGGTCAGAGATAAAAACATTAACTTTGGGGTTTAGAAACTTGTAACCAGAAACCCTACCTAGAGTTTGCCCATGCATTCAATTTGTGCACACTCACACCTAAGAGCAACAGCTACAACTGACAGCATCTGTAGGAGAAGCTAGCAAGCTCATGACCGTACACTCAGGCATATTTATTGAAAAAGCAGAGCACTATGATAAGTATCTTCTTTCATTTCAAGTCTGTCTGTTACAATCTCACAGGATGAGTAGTGAGGCACTAAATACCTGCAGAGACAGAGAATCAAGTGAACCTGAACTAGACCAAAACACAGACGCAGCAGCTCGGAAAGAACTATCATCTTGAGCCAGAGAAGATGACTAGGTTTCATTCACTGTTCAAGCAAGCATCCCACAAGACTCAGACTCTTCCTATTAGAGAAAGCACTGCATTTCTAAATACATGCAGTATTTTTTAAAAAGTCTTCTAAAGACAATAATGATTCAGCACACCTTCAAAGAAACTACCTACTAAAAGTATTGGCAATCTCCAATTTTCATTTTAATGCTTTTTATATTCTAATAGTCTATTTCCAAAGCAATATACAAATGAGCTAGAGTATCCTTCTTGCACACAAATCATCTTTTAAGGAGTATAACCTGGCAAGTCACTTGCAAGTATAACAGCAAGAGCAGATAAATCCTATATAAATTGAGTATTAATAAACTGTGTTACTTTTCTCCACAGAACCAATAGCAAATCTATTTAGGACAGCATGAAAAAGAAATTAACCTTTAGTATTCTGTGGGAGACCATTAGAATTAAAAAGAGTCACCAAGTCACCCAAGAATAAGTTCATTCTCCATTCTACTTATTAGAGTCCACAAAAATGCAGCCGTCCTGCTATTTCAGGCCAACAGACCAGGCTTACCATAGATGCAAGGGTTAAATATTAAGTGCACAGGGCAGAATGAGCAATGGTTGCCCTTGCTAAGCTCTGCTGCACCAGGGATGTAATGAGGACTGAGTGTGCTTGTGGCTGTGTGAACTCAGGGGTCTCAGGGTAAAGAAGCTCCAGCTGGACTTGGTGAGATCCTGCTCATCCACTACAATTTTCCTCTAGCCTCTGCAGGACAAAAAAAAGTAAAAATCCTGCTTGCAGTTGCCTAACAAAGCTGATTCTTGTATAACTCCATCACGTGTAACACAAGCAACTTTTTGCCCCCGGATATGGGGGAAGAACCTAGAAAGTCAAAAGAACAAATTGCCAGAAAAGAACAGTGGCTGAAACACCTTTTCACTTCTCATCACTCAGCTGTCTCAAATGGAGCATGAACATCCAGCTTCATAAACCAAAAAAAGTTTTATTTCTAATTGCTGCCAGAACCCAGTAGAGAAAACAGTCCCTACCACAATCCTACATTTGGTTTAATTTATGTGACAGGAATAAGTCAGAATTAATGATCAACTGTGAGTACAATGAGACTTAATGAACTGGCTCCCAGCAGGGCAGTATGTTGTTTCACTCCCCTGTGGCCCTGACCTCGTGCAGGGAAAGATTTAAAGGAACAGGGAATAGAATAGGCTCATCAAGCCCGACTTTAGCCTAAACAGGTACATCTCCTTTATAATGAAGGGGGCAGGAGAGCACTGCCAAGCTACTGACATTACCCTTCTCTCTATATTGGAGGGAGCACTTTGCCCCCAGCCCAGGCTGTGCAGCAGAAGCTCAATATGCCTCTCGAGCTGGGCCTACCTGCCTCTCTGCAAAGCTCTCCCAGGTGACCTACTGGAGCCAAGGGACCGAGCAGCTGGTGTCAGCCACCGCATTACTTTGGATGGACCAAGTGCAGTAGCTGGAGGCCTCAAACCCACAGCAGCAGCCAGGCTACTGCCCATTACACACTGCATCAGTTAGCTGGGCTCCAAACTGGTGGTGGGGCTCAGCTGAGAGCGCTGGGAAGCTCAGTATGAAAACCACAGCTCCTTAGCACTGACTACATCACACAATATTCCTGTGCTAGGATCCTCAGGGCTTCCTTATTTATTTCCCACCCCACTACTATTCTATCTGTTATTCCCTCCCATTACCCTGAACACTGGAAATGCAATCATAATTTTAAGTTTCCAATACATTTCTTTCTGTAGATCACTAAATACCAAGTCTTAGCATTCTGTATTTTCAATTACTTATAAAGAATAGATTTCTTTCACAGTTTCTGAGGCCTTATACATGAGTCTACAATGTCCTTATACACCTGACACAATGCCCAACCAACACTCAAGCAAAGACTGTAGGAGGCAAGGCTGTCCTACCTGACAGGTAAGCAAACTGCTTCTTTAACTGGTCCTCAATATCTGCAGCATAGAGGGGAACGATGTCTTGATGCATGATTTCATCTGTGGAGAAAAAAAATAATTCATTGGAAAGTCACTTGATGTAAAATTTCACAGCAGATGTACAAAAGATCCATCCCAGAACAAATATCCAGAATACTGTTCACATTTCCAGAAGTACTGAAGTGTTTGGAGGCTTGAGCGCTTTCCAACAAGTTGGGTGTTTTTTTTTTTTTTTTTTTTTTTTTTTTTTTTTTTTTTTTTTTTTTTTTTTTTTTTTTTTTTTTTTTTTTTTTTTTTTTTTTTTTTTNTTTTTTTTTTTTTTTTTTTTTTTTTTTTTTTTTTTTTTTTTTTTTTTTTTTTTTTTTTTTTTTTTTTTTTTTTTTTTTTTTTTGGCCAAACAGCACATTGATAAATGACTAAAAGCAATGTGTATTTGCTAGCATAGATGTCACTGAATCTAGTGCTTTAGAGCTATTGCATTTCAGGAATGATGATAAACAGTGAGCTATACATTTCAAAATCAGTTTTTATTAAAGACATCTCAAATATTAAAAAGAAGCAGGAAATATTCAGCCCGGCAAGCCTTACTGAAGCCATCCCACAACACACAGAGGCAGAGAACGTTTTACAGGCATCACACACTCATCAGTAGATTTTCTGGAAAGAGCAGGAAAAAAAAAAAGTACATTTTATAGATGGATATTCTTAATTGCTCTGCCCAGTGGGAGCATAAGGTTCTTCATAGTGAATAAACCTCAGTCTCTCTAGCCCGCCACGCAGTGCCCAAGCACCACCAGGAGGCAATGTGCTTTAACACAGGTAGCTCCTGCTCCACAGCATATCCTCCTCACATTGCAACCAAGCTGCCACCAGGACAGAAAAGCATTTCTCAGTCTATTTTAACCTTTCTTCTTTATTTGAAGAAAGCTACACAACATTTTTCTTAATTTTCTGCACAGGATTTGGCAGGGCCTGCAGCAGAGTAGCTGCATTCCCCACAGCACATTTCCAGAGGTCAAGCAAAAGCCTACATTTTGCTGACTACTCTTCTTACCACTATAAAGACTTTAATAGAGCTGCCTCATTCATTGAGCTATGATTTTACCCTTTCTGAAAAGCAGTGAAAAGAATAATAGAGCATTTTTATGACTTCGCTTTGAACATCTCTGAGGTTGCCATTATGTAACAGGGTTTTCACAACGTGCATGGAATTGATATTATGATACACCCCTATCTGACATGCTAAACTGACTGAGCACAGTAAAAGTAAGTAGAAATTTAAATGTAATAGAGGGAAAAACGTTATCTGCCTTGAAATACAACTTGGTCGAATACAAATACTACTCTGGCCCTTAAGGAACTGACTTGCTATTAGCAGTATCACTCAAACACTAGAAACTGCAGGAAGGCCCATTCATGTTCATGAGCAAAGCTCATGCCCATCGCATTCTGAAAAGTCCAATTATTTGGGGGCAGCCAAAGAAAATTTTCAGTTGTTCCTTCCACATAAGCAGCAACTTATACTGGCGAACAGGACCTCTCTGTTCCCCACCCGGCGGCCCGTGACAGAGGCAGGCTCACGATTTCTTACAGGGTCACACACTGATCAGGGCTGTTCTGCTGTGGCGGGTGCCCGGCTGCTCGAGCAGCACACCCCTGCATACCCCCTTCTCAAACCCACCACGCTGCACTTCAGTCTGAGCTCGCTGGGGCTTTCAGCTGTGTCACCATCCTACTGCTTGCGGGAGGAAACTAGAAACATATCTTCCCAAACTCCAAAGCCACATTGTCAAGTTATTTCCAGAAGGGAAAAAACTTCCAGACAAAGGAAATATAAGTTTTTACTCTTAGTGCTAAAACTAAAACCAATTGTTGATAGTTTAGGGTTAGTTTCTTTGTTTGTTTGTTTTAATAAAGCTAACCCTTGATTCTTCAAGCTAATGCCTACAGGTGGACACGCTTACATCAATAAAACCTGCAACAGGGTCAACACCTAACCTGCATTGAAGGAGATCAAAGCAGGGGAAAGAACGTACTCATTTGTCATTCTGTCTACAGTCCCAGGCAGAAATCATTTTCATACCTGCACCACAAGCACCTAACAAAACAGATGGTGTGCTTTGCCTATGTAAATGTTTGGCACAGGACACGCAAGGCAATCCTAAGTCAGGCAAACTCATTACCTCACCCATCCCAGACACGCCGGGATCACGACTTCCTCATACCTGCCCGAGGAACCAGCCACTGCCCCTGCCTGTGCCAGGCAAGGCTGGGAGCAGAAATCAGGTTGCTCCTTGGCTCCCTTCGGCAGCACCAAGAGCTTTTGGAAGCTGCAAGGGGCAGCCCCACCATCTGGGGATCAAATATGACTTCACTGAAAATACAGTGCAGTTCTCATCCATGGTTTAAGCCCAGTTGAAAATCAATTTTAAAAGTCAGCCTGTTGGGCGTTGCAAAAGCAGGACGCTGGTCGAGCAGTGCAGACCTGGAGATCTCCTTCCTCTTGCACCATTCTCAGCCAAAGCACAGCTCTGTTCTCTTCTTGCTCCTGCTTAAGATAACTTAAGCTTGTAATTATTATATTTTCCTATTCCTAGCACATTTCAAGAGGTACTGTCCAGGGCAACACACTATCCTTGAAAATGTAGCCACTTACAACATTTACAAACGTAGAGCTTATTCTAGAGTGACCTGTACTTTACAATACACTAAAAACCAGGAGACTGAGAGCTACGTCAGAGGAAACTAAAAGGAGAGAACAAAGCCATTCAATGGAAAGCCACTGAAACTGGAAATGCTACCCAAAGTAACAAAGAAATACATCCAAATATTGACTTGAAGTTATTCCATGGTTCAGATCAGTCACAGAAATGTACTGTTTTAGAGGTAATGGCAGTACATATGTGTATATATATATATAAAGATTATATAAAATATATAAAATATATATAAAGAATGGAAGGTTAAGCTTTAAGTTAGCTTTGCAAATAGTGTTATCTATGCTTTCAAGAGATATCACAAGGACAAGGTGGATTTCAAGTTAGTCTTCAGTATATATGCAGGCAGCTGGATCAAAGTTTTAAGAGCAGCTAATTTTTAGAAGCGAAGTCTTGTCATATAAAAATATATATACGTGAAAATAAAGAGAGAGGGAAAAAGTGTGTATATATATATTTTTTATATATATATAATACATATAGTGATCATCTTCTCCTCTAACAAGGATGTAGAAACACTTACAGTTTGCTGAAGATGATCCTTGGGCCTGCCCTAGGGTCACAGAAGATCATTAGAACTAAGAGACAGGGAAGTTGAGTAAGTGACAAATCATTTATCCCGGGAGCACCTCAAAAAGCGTAAAGCAGGAGGCAGAGCCAGGTGCCTGAAAGATTGAATTCAATGCACTGGATTTTTTTTTTCTTCCTCTTGAAGAGAAAGCACATTCTCTTCCAGACGCCGCAGTCCGTGTTTGTCTCAAGAGGCAGTAACAGTTTGTCGGGTCGCTGTGCGCCCCACGCGCAGCGAGGCCAAAGCCGGCCCGCAGGCCGCAGGGCACCGGCTGGGACGCCGGCGGGCGGCTCCGCCGTGGCAGCATCTGCCAATACCCAAATGAATGAATAGCTGGCACCCCTGCCCCTACCAGCCCCACCAGAGCTCGATTTGCTGGGTGCTGAGGCCTCAGTCCTCAGAGAACTGAGGCCTCAGCACCCAGCAAATCGAGCTCTGGGGCCATGGGTTTATGGTGCTAGGTGGTTAGGCAATGCAGGCAGACACGTGGAAATTCTGCTTTTAGACTCGGGTGACCATCTGCTGAGCGTGTAAATATCATCCTTATTCAGTGTTAAAGCTAGACTTACTGTTCAAACCTCTTCCAGGGTCCTGAGACGTGAAAAGGAGCCCCAAAAAGCAAAGTGCAAGAACTAGTGGCTTAGTCGATTGCTATGAGCAGAACAGCAGCAGCTATGCTGAGCATGCCCTTGCAGTACTCAGTCTGCACCCAGCAACACCCAAACTGCTGCAAAATCCATCAGAACATATAAAAACATAAGTTTCAGTGAAAGAGAAATCTTTCCTTATGGGTTTACATTGCAGCTGTGTTAGAGGACATTCCTATAACACCTTTCAAATAGTTTGTCTGACCACCTACAACACAACACCTGCAGAAGGTCTGCAGTTTAATATGGTTTGCAAGGCCTAGGACACCAAGTTCCACACCTAAATACTTAATATTTACACACAGCAGGCCAGCAACAAGTACGACTGCTGTACTCTACCATCATGATTAGTCTAAAGTAAATGTTTAGAAAAGCTTTTGTTCATCACGTTACGAATTAGATTTGCTTGGGTCAGGGTTTGCTCCTTTTTGTTGCAGGATATAAACCAAGATTCGGATTTCATATTCTAGGCACTGAGTGTAAGGTCACCATTAAGCAGAATCACTACTGGCAATAGTGCTAAAGAGCTCCTCAGCCTTTAAAGATTATGGCCTAGATTGACTCTAGCCAGTTGCCCTCTGGATTTAAAGATCCTGTGCAGGATCTCGATCATTTGTTTGCACTGCTATGTGAGATTCTATTAAAACGGCAGAGCAAATTCAACACCCAGTTAGGAGTGGAAAGTAAATTCAATCATCAACTGCGACAGTTCCTTATGAGCTAAATTGGATTAAGATATGAAGATAAGGAAAAAGCCCACAAACCTTTTAATGCATTTGCAAACAGTCTTGAAGGCTTACAAGACTGTGGTCCAGTTGCTGTCACACTGTCATAGCTTCCTTCCTAATATTTACATATCAAAACAAGTGAAGTTCTGTCTTTCTCTAGTATAATTCTTTTCTTACACTTCCACTGCTCTGTTCCCATGCCCAGTGGCTGTTGAAACACCGGGGCAGTTTCATTATGATGCCAGAATTTTGTTTAGCCTTGAAAACAAGCTCACAAGAGCGGGGCATACACGTTTTCAAACCTGTCTTTCAGAAAGGGGTCTAATCTCTGCCTATCCATTTCATTACGTGATCTTTTGACAACTTGGAAGAAAATGGCAACTGCATACAAAAATCAGACTCCTTCCAAAAACAGATTCATTTTAATATCTAAATCTCTTCTAGGAGCAAAATTGTCTAATCCTTTTTACAAGGCTGATACAGGACAAGGTCATCAAAGCGGAGACAGCAAGTCTCAGTTTGGGAGAAAACACACCCTGATTTTTAACAGCAGCCTCAGAGACAAGAGGAGGAAAGGGGACCTATCAATGTCCCAAACATATGGCTCTGCAATCCCCTCTTCCCAATAACCCCTATTTCAGATCTTGTTAGTCCAGACTCTTTCCCTACTGCTGCTGTTCCCCAGTCTTCTTCCTTGTCCCATTTCCAGTATGGAAACACCTCTCTGAAAGGGGAAGTGGTTCACCACTGGTTTGGTGAGTTCTTTACTCCTCACCCTCTTTAAGAGGGTTTTCATTGCCCTCAAATAGTAGGTTCAAATATTGCCCACTAGTCAAGCTCCAGTTTCTTCTCATGCTGCCCTCCTGAGATTCCTTCTCACAAATTTAATCAAAAATACCTTTCAGTTCTCCATGGTATCTTGTCACCAAGATTTTTTAAGGGGGAAACTTTTACAGAAACTCATCATTTTGTATTATCTTTGTAATTATGATTCTCTTTCCGTGAAAGAGAATATATCATGTTTTGCTTGGGGTTTAACTTATTTACACTTTCAGCTTTTCCATCATTACCTGAATATGCTGTTTCTTTAGAAGGATAAAGTAAGGAAATATGCACACAAGCAACAGACTGCAGGGGCACACAGTCTTTAGATTCATGGACTTTGGGGAAAATCGTTTCTTGGAAATATTCTTTAGACAGAAAATGTCACCTGCAATTCTTCTGAGACAATTTCCATTTAAATGAAGCTAGTATTAATAGAAGCCAGATTTTCACTAAATCTGTATAAGGTATTTGTAAACTCAAGTTCTATTTATGGTTCAGTGGATTAACATTTACATAGTCCATGATTTACCTTGATGTAAATTGTGGATTGTTGTAAACTGTTTTAGCTTGGCTACTTTATCTAATATTTTCCAGAGAGGCCTAAGAACTTGTCTCTTTTACTGTATCTAAAATTGACAGCTGAAGAGAGATACTATGAGCAAAACATGCTAGAACATCCAGTCATTCTCAGAAAACTCCCAAGTTGCCTGCTGAAAATAAGCCCCCTAGATTTCTAATGCACCTAGTACTGAAGGGTGCTATCAAACAGTACAAGATGATTTCAAGCTCTCATTTTATTATTTTCACAGCTTAGCATGATAGCTGCTAGTACACAAGGGGATTTTTTTTTTCTCTGAAGTCAACAACTGGAGATTCTTGGAAAAAGATTCACAGCATCTACTTCTCATGTGACAAGTGTAAGAACAGATGTGTGAACTTTCTAACATAGAGAGCTCTGGTAAATGTGGTCATTTAAAAAGTGTTTCTCTCTAAAAACTGACCAATGAACTTGTGGATATATCATCTTCTAATTCATCATGAAATCTGGCCGTCGTTTTTGTGTCTGGCTGCCATATTTCTGTCTCTAGAACATACAAAGGTGGCTTGCAAAGGCCAGATCCCATATCAAAGGCAACTGATTCATTTCAAATGAAACAGGATTACAGTTTACACATGAAAGGACAAAAATAACTGCTATTTGAGTTACCTAGTGCTAATAAAAACAAGTCCTGAAGAAAGAGATCTGAGAAGAGGATCAATGTCACTCATGTCAAGATTTACATGCCCTGGTAAATGACTCCTCTTTCCTATCATCAAACCTGAACTCCCTTGGTTCAGAGCTGGCCTGCCACAAGGAAGCAGCAAACTGCCCATGGCACAAGGCAGGAGGCGAGGCTGAACCAGCTGCAAGATGCTGAGGAAAGTCTGCTGACACGGGCCGTCAGCCTCTTGTAATGAGTTTAATCCAGCTCCCACTGAGCCAGCTGGGCTTGCACCACCCTTGGAGTAGCACTGGATAAAGATTTTACAGCCATCACTTGATACCCAAATGAAAGCGAAACCGTTTGTACTTTTACCCACATATGGACACAATTATGTCTTTCAGCACAGACCCCCGTAACACCCCATAAAGTAAACCACAAATCATTTCTCCTCTTCCTCTTTCTTGCTCAGTCAGCAGGATTTTCCTGAAGACACGACTGCCTTCGCTATGAAACCCATGCCTTAAACTGGAAAAAATGTGTCTTCTCAACTAGTTTTGTGTGTTCTCTGGAACAGCCTACCCACCCAAACAGTTAAATGCCTCTTACAAAGTGGGAGGGGGGGAATCTCTTAATTAAAGCAGCTTCCCATCTGGTAATTATAAACCCAAGACAATGACTCTCAGCCCCTTCATCCCTCTCAGCTGGGAAACTAGGCCCCAAGGCAAACCCTTCATTTCCCACCGCTGTGGCTGCACTAGCTCCTAGATTGTGAAGGACCAGAGCAGCAGCACTGGTGAAGGCACTCTCTTCCCCTCAGCAGTGACACAAAATGACTTTGCCAGTCCAAAAGCCAGGGGGACTCTGCAGTTCAATGCTCTTTTTTGCCTGGGCAGCTGAATCTGCAAAAAGGTCTACAGGACGTTTTAAGGGTTGCACAGACATGAAGACATGATGCTTGCAAGGTCTGCTGTTCTGTGCACTCTGATCATCTGAGTGCTTGGATCTGGGTGCTCCCTGTCACCACACGGGGCTGGCCACAAGGAGCTTGTGTCAGTGTTGGGAGCTACATATTAAAATCTCACTAGTCCAAAACATCTTCAGGAAGAGTTCATTTCTGTTTTACCCAACTGCAATGCTATCTAAACTAGGGGTCTGAGAGCACAAGGAATAAATTCTTGGGAATTTTCATGCACAATACAGCGCTCTCGGCACGGAGGATTTGCAGGAACGTTATTACCTGCATAGGAGACTGCTCTCCACTTCTTGGTTTCTGGGAAACTGAAATATTGCAGGCAACCAGGAAAATAAAAGTTAGCAATTTATATTTTAATGTTACAATTAGAAATTAAGGAGCCAGCACACCACATAACCTCATTTAGCATAAGGTGTCCAATAAATATTTAAAATAACACAGCTACGTAAGAATTGTACCATAAAGGCTTAACTGCTTAAGCCTAAGCTAATTAAACTACACCTCCCATTTCCTTTCCTGCTCAGAGAAGGTAACTTTTAAGAGTTTTGGTGCATAGAACAGAGCTTTGAGAAGCCTATTTTTCTTTTTTGCTCAAACCAAATCCTGCTTCATGGAAATTCAACTTCTGTGGCATTACCAATATCAACTTATTTTATATATGGCTTCTTATTCCCTTCATGTTAAGGGGAATAACGTAAAAGTCTCATCACAGGAGACAACGGCAGCAAATGGCTCTATAGCTATTGCTACACCAGGCTAGGTTGTAATCTCATATTTTCTATGACAAGCAAGGATCTTACTGAGTCAAGACTGGGAAGTAGGATTGCCAAAGAAAACCAAACTCTTATGACTGGCATTTGCTCTATAACAAGTCCATGAGACCAAAAGAGTTACTCTAGTGATTTTTGGATGGCTCTTACATCAGAATTCCTGAAGATTTGCATCTTTAACAGAGATCATGACACATCCCAAGAGAAAAAATGTTACCCAGGTATCCTCAGTCTAATTCTATCAACAGTTCCCATATTCCCTTTTTTCCAATAGGTTTAGCAACATTAAATAAAAGTATCACATGCACACAGAAATGGTGCAGAGCCTTCATCTGCAGCTAGTTCTGCATCTCCTATGTGTGGAGGGGGAAAGACAGGCAGTCTGATGATGTCTCAGCAGATGGAATATAGATAGTTATTTCATAAGCCCTATAAAATATTAAAATATATCTTTCCTCAGTTTTAAGATTAATCAACACACATTAAGCAGCTTCACCTGAAAAACAAGAAGAGCCAGTAGGCAACATCAAGGGAGATGCCCCAACCTGCTGATTTGCAAACCAGCATGAATGCACAAGACAGCACAAACTCACCCGGGGCATTTGAGATAAACCAAAACCAGAAACAAACAGAAAAAGAAACCACGTACCCACAACACACATCCCTCCCCTCTAACTGCCCCCTGGCCAGGTTGCAAGAAAAGCCTTGCTGCACAGCTCTTCCTGCTCTAGCGGGTCACACTGAGCTGCTCTGCACATCCCCAGAAGACTGTCCGAGTGTGTGATGACAGAGAGCAAGAGGAAATTTGTAAGATGAAAAAACAATATATATATTTTTAAAAGCATATAGCTGTGGCTGTTGTGACAGCAGGTAAAAGAACAACTGGCACAGGGAGGAGCGATTTCTTCAGACAGGCAAACAGCAGGATAAAGTGTTGCTCAACTACCATCTCCCTTCTTTCCACATCTTCAGTTACCAGAGACTCACAATTCTGTAGCATTTTTCACAGTCCCTGGGTTTTGGGTTATGCATTCATTTAACTAAAGCAGCCTGCACATTTAGCCATTCCCAAAAGTGAACAGAACTCCTTCCAATGATATGTTGAAAAGCAAAGAGGTTTCTACTGCAACGTTGCAGTGGATAGTACTTTTTTTAAAAAGAGACACACACTTGCAATGTAAGGGGAGAGGTTGGGGGAAAGGAAAAATAAAGCCTCCTTGTATTACATAGATGGTGGCTATTGATGTAAATTGTTCAAGGCGAGTAATTCATGCTTCCGGTTATCACAATCGGAAAGAAAAATTGTCCATCTGTTTCTGTGTCTACAGGCCAAAAGGAAGATGGCCAAATTAATGCTAGAAATTATTATTGCCTCCTGGCACATTAGCAAAATAGGCATAACTCCCATTTTCTTGATTCAGGTTGCAACAAAACTGCTCAACAGCCTATTTTGACAGTCGGCCAAGAGTTTGCTTTCTTTCAAGCACCTCTCCAAAACTTCTGGATTTGGCCACCTACCATCCGTATCAGAGCATGTACTGGTCTTAACTTACTTGCTTCCTCCAAACAGGGAAAAGATTCCTAGCTTTACGTTGCCTAGCTAATACCATCTCAAAGCAAAAACATCACTGTTCCACTCCTTTTCCTCTCTTCTACCTACAGTAAGAGGTCCTGCAAAGCCCTGTGACTGTGGAAACACAGCATCTTGGTCCTTTCCTGCTGTATCAACCACCTGGTGCACACAGCCTGCAGCACCACAGCTTCTCAGAAATCACTGACACGCTTTCAAGAGTGACCAAATATCAGTTAATTTGTAGACTGTGAAAGGCTGTATAATAGTAATGAAGTCAGTCCAGAAATCAAAGAGATCTAATATTTATTTATACCTGAAGAAAATTCAAAAGATAAATCATAAGGAACATAACAAAAAAGTGAAGTTGTTCTTAAAAAAAAATTACCAGTTAGAATAAGCATCCAATCCAATTAAGTTGGCAAGATTGTTTTATACAGCATTTAAGTGAATCTTTAGTGAGAAAGACATTCTTCATGATATTTCAAATAGTTATAATTGCTTCCATCCCAAATTGGGGGGGGGGGAGGGTGCAACACTGTGGCATGACACAGTGTCATATTATAGCATGACCTGCTGTCCACAGCAAAGAGAACTTGCAGAGACAGACAACAGCAACCCTGACACATGGACTTACTACCTTAAAACAAAGACTCCCATGGTGTGTACGGCGTCTGTTACTAGTAAGGCAGCAACAGTCTTTCCAGGACATCTGAAGAGATGCAAAGAACCCCTTTTGTGCCTGCCACTGAACTCTTTTCTGTGCTTGCAGTGTAGTTTCAGAGCGTGAAAACCAGAAACAGGGTTAACAAATGTGAAAACTAGTGCTTTAGGAAGTGCTTAGTAAAACAAGACACTGTTTTAAGAACATAAAGGATATATGGATTAGACTTGTTCATGAACCACTGTGCCTATATGGCATAAAGAGCATAAAGTATTAAAACAATTCTATAACTAGATGTAGAATCACCTGCAAGAAGCAGACCTTGCAAAAAGGACACATTTTTAAAATGGAGAAATACTGGGTATAGACTGAGCATCATTAAATGCTCCTTAAGCAAGTCCTCAAAAGAGGAAAGGAGATTGACCTAGATGCGTCTCATTTAGTACTTTATCAAACAGGCCTCCATGGAACAAAATCAAGTGTTACATGTTGCTGGCTGCCTGTAATAAGATTTAATGCTCAGAGAAAATTATTATGCGGATTGTGCTCTCAAGTAATACAGCACTGAAAGGAGGGGTGAAAATGACCTCATAAACAATGAAAAATAAACTAGTAAACCCAACAGTGAACAGAAGAACTTAAGACAATTTATAGGACTCATCTTCAACGTGACTTAAAAATAATGACGCAGTCACACAAGTTATGCACATACCCACAGAAGAAATCTCTACAGGCAACCAGACCTACGCTGTTCTACATTAAAACCAGCTGCTTTCAGAGCTACTCTCTCCAGAAAAATACATTCCTTGAAGCATGCCCCGAAGTGTTTTTTCTTTCCCCTCCTCCCTTCTTTTAAAGGAAAAAAATATATATATACACACACACACACACACACACACACATATATCACCACGTGCAGGACCAGCTGCATGAATACTTGGAATTTCTGCTAACTGGAACACTAGTTTTGTGTGATAAAACAAGAGAAAAGCAAGAGAAGGTGTGAAATCATGCTTTCACACTTGATTTAAAATAGAAAAAGAATTATATAACAAAAATGGTTAATCTTATTATTGTACACCTTTATCTTGCAGAGAAATTTTAATGCCATCTGCTCATGAAGAACTACCACCGTGCAGTGCTATAGCATGAACATGCACAGGATGGTGCATAAGACATTGGAAACGAGACTAAAATTAATCTCAGAATTAGGCCATGATGCTGAAAGCTATAATGGTTTCAGCAATACAGAGAAGGGATAGAAGCACTTCCTATCAAAAATATATGTTATGGCTCTCAAACATTCCTCTCCACAGAACTGTAGCTTTATCAAGTAATGTTTCGAAAGAGGAACATAAGGAACACCATGGATATGAGGGAGGGAATGCAAAGACAGACCTTAGTATTTACCAAGTGACTGACTTGATTGCAAATGTTAGTTATCAACTGGCAAACGTTTACCTAGTGTTATTTGTAAACCCTCCAGTACTTGGAAAGGACTGTAGCTGACCTACAAAGGAGGGGCTGACGAGTTTATAGCCAAATGACCGCCCCACCTTGCAAGGGAGATGAGAGAGCTCAGTAAGAAAAGTAAAGAAAAAGTAAAAGAAAAGTAAAATTAACTCACACACACACACACACACACACACACACCTGCCTTATCTCAGGCTGAAGTGTGATACAAAGTCATCTATTATCCAAATAATAATTTTCCAAAAGAACAAAAACAAAGAAAAAAGCGCAATGAAAGAGGAAATACCCAAGAGGCACCATGAAGCAACTCTACTTTCTAAAATGATTCCAGCCAATAACCTGTTTCCCCAGAACTGTTCCCAGCCCTCGGAAAGTTACATCCCCACGTCACAGCTTAGCAGCTTGAGGGGATGCGGAACCTGCACCACCCAACCCAGAGCGAGCCCTCCCGGCTGCAGGGCTGTGGTGTGGCAGGGTGACACACACCGGGATCGGGGGCACGGGAATGCCTTGCTTGGCTTCCCTCCTGCCTGGTAACACTCTGAACGCGGAGACGTAGCAAAAGTTGACGATTTACCCGCTGCACCGTTTGCTCCGTACCGCGCGGCTCTCCCACGTGCTGCGTCTGACTGCAAGAGCCGCGGGAAGGCCCCTCTCACCGGGGCTAAGCTGCAGCCTAACAGCCACGTTTCTGGGCCATTCCCCTCGATTACAAACACACACAGAAGATCTTTGCTGGGAGTCCAAACTTGCGCAGTTCCTCCTCCCAAACAGAAACCCTCCACTTGATCTTGCTCCTTGGAGAGCAGATCCAGGGCAGCATGAGACAGTGCCTGCTCTAAACTTCATTACTGTATCTTCTATACCATTTTTTTCCCCATTTATATGGGCAACCCACCCACAAGAGGGGAGGTGCTTTCACACCCGTTCTAACGTTGGAAAAGAGAATCGTAACTGCTCACCGCTATCCTGAAGTCTTTAAGCAGCTTAGAGAATTGATTCTGCTTACGTGCAACCTGGGACCATATGCTAAACTCACCACTCTTTTCAATGTGTTCATCCTGTTTCATATCTGCCCACCTTCACCTCCTGCCACGGGGACTCCCACCCAGACCCTGCTTTCCTAGAAGTCTTCAGGGGGTGGAGAACAGGCAGACAGACCCCCCCCCAAGACCCCTCCTTCGCTTCTGCTCTCTCCCCCTTCCTGACCCTAAGCACCAAAATACCCCAAGCAGCTCTTGGGGAGGAAAGGAAAGCACACTAGCATGGACAGAGGTGATACAGATGACACCTCTGCCCGCGCTGAAGCTCTGAGCATAAATCTAGGAACAGCTCGCAGGGAAGGAGTCAACCCTTTCAGCACTCACGAGATGCAGTGGCAAACAACAGATCACGAGTCAGGTGGTGGCAGCTGTTTGCAAAACCAGCCTTGCCAAGATGTTTGTAGGATGCCATACCCCTCTTAAGTCTCAATAATTAATCAGTTTTAACCTCCTGTTATTAACTCGGCAGTTTATACAGCATAGTGCCAGCACAGCAACATGTTTAGTCACAAGAAATAGTCTTAGTTAACACAAATATTTCTCAGTTCTCTAGTTTGATACAGAAATCTCCTCTCGGCCATATAATATTCAGCTGTTTCCCGTACCTGCCTCTTCCCTCCCAGCACCCAGAGACCCCAAGTTCCTCACAGGGATGAGCCCTTCACCCTCAGTGGGGCTAACCTCACCCACCTCAGCTCCTTCATGCATTTCCCCGGCCAGCACCTCTTTCTGCATCACCCGCAGTAACACGAAGCACCACTGAGAAGCAGGGCACCCAAGACTCAGCCTGATAATTTACCTAGTTCTGCTGAGCAGAACACCTACTCCTTACCTACCTGTTTCCTTCAAACTTGGCATTTCCAAAGCAACAGCATTGAAGGGCTAGACACCAGTCCATCCACTCGGGGCTATGTCTCTGGTGCTCCCCTGCAACAGTCCCACTTCCCAAGAAACAGAACACAGAACTGGAAACGTGAACTCAGCTACCAGAATAAGGAAGCAATTTTTGCTTGTCCCAGTTCCACAAAACACGCTTTCAGTTTTGCAACGGACTGTAGCTCCACTATTACCAGCAAATAATATCTCCACTGTTTCGTTTATATCTTAACAGAAACAAGATTCCTATAGAAAACTTTGACTGAAGGAATTTAAGAAATACTGCATTTTAGATCAACTCTCCTATACTAACACTCAGGGGATGCCAAAGTGTATCCTGGGGGTGGGGGGGTGTCCCTCATCTCCATTTACACAAAGGGCACTGAAAATGAAAGCCTGCTATATCCAAGAACTACAGGATGGCTCTTTGCAGCAGCAAGTTCTCCTTGCAAGCTTTTGCAGTGGTTCTGCTCAGCAGCATCATGACAGTCATTTGTTTAAACAAAATATGTATTAAAATGTATTAAAAGCAAAAAACAAACACAAACCAAAAAAAACCCCACACGTGTACATAAAGAAATAGTGGATAATTCTGAAGTACTCAAATATATCAGCAAATAAAAAGATATACTAAATTTACACACAGAAACACAGCAATAAACTAGATTTAGGCATAAGTGTATGCAAGAACAAGAGTACAACTTCTGCCTCTATTAAAACACATCATATTTTGCTCAGTAGGACAACGTTATCACCTCCACGCAGTCCAAGACAGACTGAAAAACTCGACACACCTGTGCTTTTCTTCAGAAGCAGCCACAACTCAGCAACATGCTTGTAGAGCAAGGAGATGGGGCTCAGCATCATAGCGCTCCAGCGCAGAGCGGTTCAGCAGAGAGTGGCCTATTGATCTGTCTTCAGAACACAAAGCGAGCAGAAAACTCCACGTTTCAGTCGCAGGCAAGCGAGCAGGGACACGATACCTTGCTTCAAGTTACATGCAGAGCAAATGTGCCGTTCTGCTGCCTAGGAGGTCCTCCACAGCACTAGCTGTTTCCTTCCAGTGGTTGAGTTTTGCCCTCCTGTATAAATTGCTGGCATGCATTAGATTCAATCTATTTCATTTAAGGGCGAACAAATTTACTGTTCAAATCAGCATAAGGAATGCAATAAAAAATAATTCATCCTGTTGTATGTCAGGAACCTCCCTCTTGGAGCCCCAGGTTTAACAAATGATAACCTATGCTGTTACTCCATCCTCATCATCATCTTCCCCGCCTCAGCTTCTCACACATGGAAATTAGTTGCCCCAAGGACAGATTTTCATTTTCAAATGAGCCTCTGATTAGTAAGTCCCTCAGAAATGCATCAATTGCTCCACATTTGTGAGGGAAATCTCACTATCGTATCTTGGACAGATATGAACTGGGACATTTCTCTTAGTGCTAAAGCCATCAAGTGCCAGCTCCTTATAAAGTCAACTGAGGGCAGCAGGAACTTCCAAGAGGTGACTGTATTTAAAATTGACAAAATTCCATTACTAGAAAAAGTGCATTTTTTTTCCCCCAAAGAAAATGGGAAATTAAGGCAATGGATGATGACATCAATTGAGTAAATACTGTGTGCACTCTTTCACATAGTAAAGCTCAACAGCCTTTCTTCACTTGAGCCTTTGAGATAACCAGGTGATGGATTAGCTGCATGATTGAAACACTCGAGATAGGAAGCCTGGATTGATGGTATCTGATACAAAGAGTAAACTGATGAGTGAGCCTGACAGCAGTGAAAACACATGGCTTTTCTCCACTTTATGATGTTTTAAGGCCTCTTTCCTAAAAAGAGAGGTTAAGAAAAGAGGACAGTAAGGATAAGCAGCTCAGATCGATGGTTGTATCTGTTGAAAATCCCACTTACAGACAGGGAACACTCCACAGCAGCTTCAGAAGCCCAGGCTTTCTCCCAGGGACTGTGCTACAAATTATTTACTAAACTGCTCCACATTTGCCTTCCAACCTCCCACCCTGCCCGGGCAGCAAGTGTTAATCCCAAGACTATTAGCTAGGTTAAAATAAAATCAATCATCTGGATAAACAGGTCTGCTCAGTACATGGCATTAAAATACGATCTGAACTGAGTATACAACTTAGGCAGATAACTATAAATTCTGCTATTTCATTTTGACCTTTCTCTATTACAGTTTGTAATATGTCAAACTACAAGATTTAGTTTTTGCTAAATAATACCAAGTACTTTCAAGTAAAGACCAATTTAAAAGAAATATCCCTCATTAAAAAAAAAAGTTTGACTTAATGATCTTGTAAGATGCAGAAGAGCTATTAGAATATTTGATTTTTGAAGAGTTATCCAGTAGTACTGAATTAGTCTTCACACCATGCCTTCAAGTCCTGTAAATGCTCTTGGTTCCATCACTTATGTGAAAACTGAGGCACAGTAAGTGACCCATCCTGGATCATTTATCAGCACTCGTGACAAAGTCCGAAACAGGATCTGCATTTCGTTCCTAGGTCCACACTCCCTCCTCTTGAAGCTCAACAGGTTTCCAGACACGTCACCTGAACCACCTGGGGAAAGCGAATGCTTTTAGATAAAGATGCTCCATTCTAACCCCGAGATAGAGATCGTAATGCATCAAATTGTACTTCCAAATCTCACCCTGTAACATGGGCCCAGGGAAAACAAACACACACAACATTATAGCAATTAGAAATGCTCCTATATAAGATATACCACATACAAATGAGCACACCAACATTCATCTTTTATTTAGCAGGTCGAAGCTGGTGTCAGATATTTCCTCTGCACTGTGCTTGGCTGAAGTTACTGTCGGTAGCAACAGCAGTCGTGTCTCACCAGCTACGCAGTGTACTGAAAACCTATTCTTGCTATCAGAAGTCCTACGTTGTGATAAAGCTGTCACAGAGGTGCTGTCCAAACACAAAGAGGGAGGGAGGGAGGGAGAGCTCTGCAGGCTCCATTCACAGATTAAAACCAAGTGAAGGAGAAACGACACCTTTGCCAGTGTTATCGTTCTCACCAACACCCATTCAGGAAGATACAGGAACCTGATATTCAGGCAAGCTGGCTACTCCCTCAAGAAGAAGGCAGGAACGTAAAGGAGGAAAAAGCAGCATGTACAGTGTGTGTTTGTCCTCATGGTCAAGAGGGCAATGAAATATAAACCCCTGTATATACTGTATATAGCGTTGTATATGCTGTACACTGCACAGGCAGGCCCCTCAGAATAGGCTCTATTTTATAATTTCAGAGCAGAGCAAACCGTGAAGCGAACAATTGATTTGTGAGAAAAGAGGAAAAAAAAAAAAAAAATCAACGCTCAAAGACAAGTAGGTTTCTGGGGCTAGAACACAAGCAGTCTCCAGGCTTTCACCTCGCCTCCTTCCAGCATTCAAGTCTCCTAAATCTATACATATTTCCATTTTCCCCACTTTGCAGGGAAAATAACAACCAGCAATAGGAATTTTCTGTCTCTGGAGAAAAGTGGCCACAGCAGCTGTTGGCTATATGGCATTTCAGGTAAAGAGATGGATTTTCCTAACAGTTCTATTCAGTAAGGAAAAGGTAACACTTCGGGCTAGACACAACACACACTCCTCTTGTGCAGGGTATGAAATATCCTCTTGAGAAAGAGCGGCTCCCAACCAGCAAATCCTAGAATGACAGAATGCTTAAGGTTGGAAGAGACCTCTAGAGATTACCTAGTCCAACCCCCCCTGCACATGCAGGGTGATCCAGGGCACAGGGCTGCATCCAAGCGGGTTTGGAAGATCTCCGGAGAAGGAGACTCCACAACCTCTCTGGGCAGCCTGTTCCAGGGCTCTGTCAGATGCCTGCAAGGCTGTTTCTGCACTCCGATTTGGAGGCGGGGGGACCATTTCATGGCTGCACGTTGTCTCCTTGGCAAGCGCTTCAGGACAGCGGCCACCACCACCACACGGCCCGAAACACAAAAAACCTTTCCCACCCTTTGCCATCCAGTTTAAACACAGCTGGTATTCCCAATATGTGGGAATACAAGTCAGTAACCAGACTTGGGAGCAAATCATAACTTTATATAAATACGCAGAAGCAATAGCCCTGTTTCCCCCCCAAAATGCTATGTGGATACACATACATATGTACTTAAACACTCATGAAAATTTACTTCAACTTCACCTACATTCCATACCCAACTTAGCTGACCCTGACACCTTAGCAGAGTCTGCGACTGAAACACCAGAGAGATCTGAAAAAGAACATGGGAAAAACCTCTTTTTGTTTTTAAGAGGATGCAGAGAGCATCGCTTAAGGATAAGAGGCTGTCATTTTACTTTATGAACCTCCCAGGGAGACTCTGTGCCTTGAGTGCACAATAAGGTACCTGCTCCACAAAGCACACAACACCCCTGCGCAGCACTCCTGCAACCTTCTTGATAAGATCTCCATTTAAGCTAATAAAGATGTTTTTCCCTTCAGGGAGTACAGTAGTAGAAAAGAAAAAGTAAAATTTTAAAGAAATTTGCTTTGAAAAAATGATGCAATGCTAACTTAGCATGACAGAAAGACATCCTTACAGTATTATCTGTTTAGCATAATGCGAATGCACTATCGCTGTAAAACACCCTGCCACCCTAGCAAAATACACCCTTACTCCCACATGTAGCTATAGAATTTACAATTGGGTGAAGTTTTGAAGACATTAAGCAATTTAATGCATCATCTCTTGGCATCTGGTGGAGCATATTGGACTACTTAAACCATTCATTTTCTCCTTTTAATCCCTCTTCACGGTGTTTCAAAGAATGAATGCAAAAAAGGGTTCATCCCTTTTAAAGTGATCGAGCCTTCAAAATTTACAATTTCATCTGGATTACATCAAAGCTTTGAAATCTAAATTTTTAATTTCTAAAGCTTTAAAAATGAATCTATAATCACCTTATACATATGTACTCACCCATGTGAGTCTATAAATCCATTATGCAGCTTTCTTTGACAATCTTTGCCAGTTTGCTAAAGCTCAAGGCAGCAGCAAAATGAACCCAATTGGAAACACCTTTAGCAGTGTTCAGCTTGCACGCTAAGCCATCAAAAAAGGCCTCTAAGTTGCATCCCAATCGGAATTTAAACAAGCATGTGCAATCAAAACCCTTGTCTTTGTTGGTACAATAAAAATGCACTCTGCAAAGACACTCTTCCAGCAAAATAGGTATGCTGGTAATAGTGATAATTGTTAGAGACCTAAAAGGTGAAAGAGGCTGCCCAATTAATAGGGCAAATGGTGCAGTATCTTATAAACGGATGATGCCAGGAAGAAACAAAAGGAAAGTCACCAAGGGACAGCATCTTAGAGGTGCTATTTGGTGCTGTATGATAATAATAAGCTTCAAATATTTAAGATGACATACCTCACCCCAGGTTTTCAGAAGGTAAAACAAAATCAAAACAAAACTTCTTCAACTGCCAAAGAAATAACTCAACATGAGGGATTTTACTCCTCTGGCCCCATTAATTCTTAAATGGCCACCACACACCTAGAATCCTATGGCTGGGCTTCTGTCATATTTTACAGGGCAAGTCTATAATCACATACTCATTTCCATCCCTAATTTCAAAATAGAATCTTTTTGGTGCTCTGTGGACTGAATTTTAATCTGTTTAAGGTTTTCTATTTACATGTCCTTTCTAAACAAGTTTCCCCAAGTATTAAATTAGAGGCCTCTGCTGCACTGTGCTGTAGGATATAGGGTGGCTTCTCATTTCAGAGTCATAAAAACTGGACTTTTCAGATGAAATTTAATTGTGCAGGAGCTGTTCAACATTTTATCATGCATTTCTGTCCATCCACATATGTAAAAGCCAACCAAGAAATGAGTTGGACCTCGTAACTTCACGAAGCAGCAACATGAAACACCTAAAATCAGGAAGGGCTGCTCAGATAGTACAGAGAGGGAGAGAGTCAAATCCCTGGCTCTGCACTGGCAGTGTCTGCAGCAGTATTCAAAATTCAATAGATCAAAGACTGCAACCTGATTAAAGTTGCAAACTGTAATTAAAAGTAGAAGCAAAATCACCACTGATGTTAGAGAGAAGCTAGAACTGGAAATTCAAAAACTCAAGAGCGTGTGATCCATTAGTATAGAAGCAGTGGAATTAAAGGAGCAAGTGGAAAAAAGGCAACAAGAAATAAAGGGATGTGAAGCTTAATAGTAGCAGAAAGAAAAACTACGCAGTAACTAACAAAGGTAGCAAAATGGCAGTAAAAGCTACAAAAGATAAGAACTTCAGGAAGGAAGAATAGGTCTACTTGTATTCTTTAAAAGGGTGTGCATGTGTGTGTGTGTATATATATAAAATATAAAAATACATATACACAGACTATTCAAAAAAGCCAAAATTACAAAAACAAAATATTACCCTGCACTCACAACTATATTTACAGCCAAAACATAAGATAACGCTTCATTAGTGATGGGAAACCCTCTTTATGACTCTGCAAGTGCACAGCAGAATTGTTTTCCATGTTAACAAGATACACAGGAAACAGAAAACCTTTCAGGTCAAAAACTGTGAAAAGAGTGCTTCCAACAAAAATATCAAGTGCTCACTAACACCGATGAACACTGATAAAAGCTGAAAAACTATTACAGAGGAAGGAAAGGAAAAGAACATTCGCAGATGTCCCCATTCCCTCAAATCCTGAAAGAGCAAACAGGATGGAGAGGAAGGCAGGGAAACCCTCTTATGATCTGAGATTGAAGCCAAGAGACCAAGAACACTCCTTCCATCTCATTTATCTCAGTTCAAGTTATCAGTCGGGGTGCTTCGCTTCATCATGGCAAGCTAGTTGTCATATTTCAGCATCAGAAGACCACTCATTGCTCCCAAGATGGAGCAATATGGCTTTCTGATCATCTCAGATACCCCTCATCTTACATAGTGATTGCAGGAAAAATCCTTCACCTGCTACCCAAGAGATGAAGCTCGAGTCTCACCTGTGCTACGCAAGGGCTAGTTCCTGTCTGAAGCCACCTCAGATGTCTTCCTCTTCCCACCCAGGGCCTCTGCAGACTTGCACTGCCTCCTGCACTGGCTGGCTGCTCTTCCTCACCATGCTTCCCATAGCCTCGCTGTAGTAAAAGCAGCTCCACTAACAGGAGCTCTTACAGTTCTGTTGTAAATGATGCAGTGGGTTTTTTTGCTTTCCTTAAAAGTAGCTGGAGTACTGTCTCCTGGAGACAAGCCATTCAATGACATTCTCATCTTGTATTTCGAGAAGATAAATAAATCATTTGACCCATGTTGTTGTGAGTTTACATTTTAAAATGACTAAAATCCAAACGGCAAGAAAGCTAAAGACTGTCTTCTTAAGGGCTTCTTATTTTTCAAGACAATTTTTATTTTGACTGACAATTTGGATTTTTTGTGGGCAAGGAAAGCTGTGCAATCCACCAAGTCTCCATCCAAGGGAAAGGTGTGAAAAAAGACAGAAAAAGCTTCAAGTAATCCTCACAATGCACCACTCCCCTCACTTAAGCTTTCTGAAAATATTGTTTTAATTTTTCCCATTGCAAATCCTTTCAGTCTCTTGGGTTTCCACAAACTCCACAGCTCCCCCAAGAAAGGAGAAAGTTTTCATTGGCAAAGGGAAAGCAAAACTCATTTTCCAGCAATCAAAAAGAAAACAGCCAATAATACAATTAGGCTGGTTTCTTCTGGAGAAGCCATTTGGGAGATTCGTTTTAGGTTCTAGACAGAAATTCATTTCCTCGTGCAGAAAGAAAAATCCCAATACAACAAAAGAATTAAACTCCTTACCTCCCGTGCTCAGAAGTGACCAAGTTTTCTTGGTGAAATCTAGTGAATACAGAAAGGAGAGAGCTCACAGCCGCCGACTCAGTGTCCAGAGACGGCGTGCAATCATGCCTGACCTTTTTACTTTCTAGATGCAGCACTCCTACAGAAACATTACTGTGTCATATAAAATGCAGGCATCCCTTTAATAAAAACCTCTTCAAAACAAAACAAACCTAGCCCTGCAAAAAGCAGCTCTAACATCTATGGGCAGTTGCCAAGGAGGTACACAGCAGCTGTAGTTGTGTCCTGTTTCTGTTCTCTGGGAAGCAAACAGGAAGCATCGACCCTTACCTGATTGAAAAAGCAGCCTGCACCTGAGATTTAATCAACCTAAAGCAACCGATATTTTCCTCTTCTCCAGCTTCCTGGCCAGTTCATGACAGCAGTAAAGAAAACAAGCTTTTAATAGTAGCATTACCTTCATTTTCCACATGCAACATTGGTACTAGCACTATTTACTTTTGGCCTAGGTGTGACAACACAGTCATGGTTGGGTGTTCAAACAGAACCACTGCTCAGCTAGGAGTTATTAGCTTTCATCTCCAACTATCCAGTGCAGTATTTTTAAGTATATCTCAAAAACCATCATACTCTTTTGAAATGAGCAGTAAGCAAGAGATGGATCAGCCACTGAAGAAGGTAAATATGCTGTGATTCTCTGTGATTCTGTGAAACCTTTAGCTAACACAGAAGACCTACAAAGACTTTGCAACCCATGTGCCAATTTGTAATCTCTAACAATTAGAATTTTGCAATTAATATTTAATACAAAAAACAAATCTTGCAGAATTTTCCCTTTGGCAGGTCCAGGCTGGATAGGAAACCCCAACAGGCAACCCCAACTCCAAAAAGCCTTTGAGTCTTGCATTTCTTGACCTTTCTGTAATGAAGAACAAACGATTAAGGAAGGATGAAGTAAAAGCCAAAGAGAAAAATCCACTTCTTCTGACATATGCAGTAGCTGAACTACTATCCATTATTATTGCAGGAGTAAGGGATAACCTATAACCACCAACCAGTCTTTCTATTCTTCCTCTTGCTGCCGCTGCAAAAGTTGAGTTCAATTTCAAAAAACCCTCCTCTTTCTTCTATTTTATTACTGCCCTATTGCTCAAGACATTCAGAAAATAAGATGGAAGAACACTTCATATTTCTTTACGTTCAAAAGGCTACGGTGCAATGCAACAGCTTTGAAGAATGGACCAGTAATAGCTGGAGTTTTTGTGTAAACTGATGCCAGACATTAGACCATTGAGCAATGGTGCTCAAACAGCAAAGCAACATCTGATTTCTCTCTGCTTTTTTAAGAGTTCTCTCTGCCCTACCGGATCCACAACCAGAACAGACCGATGCTTGCAGAGATGCTCTTTTAGCTTACCAGATGCATACCCAACCAGCTCAGCAGAGTTTTTATTTACCCTTGTGTTTACACAAAAGAAGCACGGGACAAACAGATCAAAGGCAAGGGCACTCTTTGAGGTTCCCTGGCATATGGTGGAAGCAAATAAGGCTTCTTCAATTAAGGTTTCATCCTGCAGCCAAACTTTGAAATATTCAATAGCATCCTTTTAGGAGGAGACATTTCATACCCTTCACCAGAATACTCCCTCTCCACATGGCTTAAATACAGAACATCCTGTTACCCCCATAATTTTGATTCCCACAGTTATAGCAGTTAGCATTGGCCAAACTGCATTTTATACCCCTACATTTTTTATACAAAATGGATGACATATTGATGATAAACATAGACACCTATACAACTCAAATGATCATGAAATAACCAAGAACATTGCTCATATATAAAGAGCGCAACAAAAAATACTCTGCTGAAAGTTATTAAAAGCATCCTTCCCAAAAGAAGTTTGTTTTTTGCAACAAATTCTATTTTTCTAAAAAGGAGATTTCAGGACAAGAGATTTCTGTTTAAGAAATTCCCTGTACAGACTTCTTAACAAGCACTTGGAAAAATTAAGGTGTGAGAGTGCCACAAATATCCCATTCTGTTCCCTTCTGAGATTCTGGAAGTGTTTTCCAGGGGCTCTCAGTTCCTTCTTCATTAGAATTTCTTAGTCTACACTATGAAGAAATTTGAAGCAGCTTACATATAAAAGCTGTAAGCATATCACTGCTACTTACATATAACTTCTTAGAAAAGCCTTCCTTTTATTCTCCCTGGTTTATTAGCTAGTGGAGGAAACAGCAGCTCACCTAAAAATAAATCTGCATAGATGCAGGTTAGCCTCAACCAACCAGCAGCAACAACAACGACAACAACAACAGCAAAAATAACCCACGACTTAGTTGAGTTTCTTTAATCTTTTCTTCTTCATGCAAGAAGGCAGAAGCTTCTACTGTACCTGAGCAGAAGGAAAAGACTCGCAGCTCTATCATCAGCTCACCCCCAAAAAGAGAGCAACAGGTACCTCTCTATCCCCTTCCTCACAGCTGAACTAGTACTCACCTTAGCTCACCCACCTGGGAGAGCTTTAAGGATGTGCAGGTGCAGCCATAGGCTGGTCATGAGCTAGTGAGAAAACCTGCTTCAGAGGCAGCTCCTTAAAGGTAGCAGTGTAAAACAGAACCCCAAAACTCTGTGAAATGTGTTCAGACCTCATTTGAACCAGATCTTGCGTGGAGCAACTCTACTGAAGTTGCTGCCTCCTACACAAGGGCAGAAATTAGAGCTCAGCTCTGCTGTGCTCCACAATTTAACAATTAGAGAGCATACCAGACTGTAATTCAAAGTCAACTTTGGCACGTTTCTTCAGTCTTTCCATTTTCTTTATACCATTTTTCCTCCTCTCAAGTCTCCTTTTGCTTCACTATTGGTATTATGTTCTAAAATGTCCCTCCTTGCATTTGAATTCCTGAAAACGGCTTTCAGGTAGCAAGCAAAGCCCATGTTTTTTCCTTTCTAAAATAAACATGGCCACACGGAGGAAATAGTTGAAAAAATTCCTGACCATCCCAGAGCGAACAGCCCATTGTTTGGGGGGAGCCTTTGACGCAGCCACGTCCCGGCAGGACGGGCTTGGGGAGCTGCCATGGAAGCCCCGTGGCCTGTGTAGGCCGGGGCCGGCGAGGGCTGCGTGTGCCGGGACGGAGCTTCCCTGTTGTGTAACTGCCAACACTAACAATAGGGCTTCTGAGCCGAGAGGAAGGAGCGATCGAAGGTGGGAAAGTTGTTATTGCTCTGTTTACAAGCTGTGTTCCCTCCTAAATATGGCGGGTTGCTAAATAACACTGAGGAAGACTAAGTCGGCGTTACCTGGAATTGCGGTGAATGGCTCAAAACCCATCTGATAAGCTTGGGAACAGCTCTGCTCTTTTTAAAACTACCTCCCACTTGAAGAATGCCAGAGATGGACAACACTCAGGCTAATTCAGGTATGTGGTGACTGTAAGAGCTTTAACCTCAAGCCCCTGGACAAATTCCAGTTGTTTTGGTATTGAACAGGATTCACCACCACAAGGTGGCTTCAGCATGGCTAGGGGGAAAGTGGATGCCTGCATCCAAGGGAATGATACTCAAAACAACCTCCTAACACCTTGAAACCTGAAGGTTCATTAGAAATGTTTCCAATGCAGATGAAGTTCTGGGCCTACTTAGACCTGTATTTAAGAGACACTTGAATACAGAAAGAAGTCCCATGAGCAGGGCCCAGAACCCAAGTTCCTCCTTAGGCAAGGAAATAGGCTTTATACTAGACCACTATGGTAGCTCTTACTTTAAGCTATAATACTAAAAATGAGACTTGCAAAACTTCTTCTCTTTTCCCTTCCCTTCCCTTCCCTTCCCTTCCCTTCCCTTCCCTTCCCTTCCCTTCCCTNTTCCCTTCCCTTCCCTTCCCTTCCCTTCCCTTCCCTTCCCTTCCCTTCCCTTCCCTTCCCTTCCCTTCCCTTCCCTTCCCTTCCCTTCCCTTCCCTTCTCTTTTCATACAGAAATGGCAGTAGAGGTCGGGCTTTGTGCTTAACTCCAGCATGTAACTAAGGCTCAGAGCACTTTTACCATACCAGAGTACCTCATGATAAGCAGAGGATCTACCAGGTTTCAGAAGGACACTGCAATTTAGGCTGACAACTCTGAGCAGGCCCAGAGGGAGATCTGGGGGAACTGTCAAAATTTTACTCATGCAGTGTTGCTACCAAAAAGTGACAAGTGAGGACTCTGTGGTCCTCACTCTTCAGCTGATGCAGTCAACTTCCTTGACATCATGCAGTATCTTTGAGCCTCAATGCCTCATATGAAGTTTAAGTATTACTTTACAGCAAGTGCGGTAAATTACCTGAGCCAAAGGGGCACCTCCCTAGCACTGCAAACAACTTCAGTCCCTTTTTCCTGTCATGTAAATTCTGTAAATTCCAGTCATATAAAAATAAAGAGTGGCAATCTCCCCTCTGGCTGTTTGTAAGATAAATGTCCGATTTATCTCACTGCTTGCGCTAAGAGATGACTAAATCTGTATTCTATTTCTGTGATAGCTTTTTTGCCATAGGGCACTCTTGTGTCTACAAACTGCTTCATGTGTGAAGCATGACAAGATTTCTTTGCAAGCTACAGATATACTTCACTTGATCAAACTGAATACCTTTTAATGAAATAATAAGTCAGTACTCTTTACCACAACTCAGCACATGCATCTAGAGACTGTCACATTTTCTCTGATTCAAAGAACAAATCACACTGCATTTCTATAAGCAAAACATATTTTGAAAGTGCTATGATTTTACTGACATCAGAATATTTTGCTTCTCAACTTCGAAGCAACTATTCCAAATGTACTGGAAAACATTTTAAAAACTCAGCAGTTTGATTTTTTTTTTATCATTTTGAATGTTCCTCAAGCAGTCTATCCCTAAAATACTATTTTAACTTACCCTCACATGACAACAGCTGCAAAAATTATTATTTACACCTGACTTGCAGAAAAAGAATATGATTTTCAATAGTCAGAAGAATTCTGAGAAAGAATACACTCCAAATATTATCAATTAATAAGGAAAAGCTTACATGGAAGAAGGTAAAGACCACCGTACTATGCTTATTTTTTATTGTGAAAGCTTTGTTATTGAGGAGTAATTCTACAGCATAGATTCACTGCATAAAGCAGGTTGTTCATGTTTCATGAAAGTTTCTGACTTCACTTAGGAAAAGGAGGAAAGACTGCATCTTTCCTTCAGATAAAAGCTGCAGAACTAACTTAGCCCCATCCCCTAACCGAAGGACACACGTGAAGAAGCTCTTCAACTGGCCTTCTGACATTAAGTCACATAAGTTTTATCTCACATACTGGAGGGACTTTTCAAATGATGTCTCAGAGAAGGAAATCAAAAGGTAAATTCATTTGGAGAATTACTTGTGAAAATGCAACTAAGCAACTGCATTAAAACCATCCACCTGGAACTCCTAATGATTTTTAGACCGCCGTCCCATTCACACTAGATTACCCCATGTGTGATTCACAAACAATAACAGTTGTTGCAAAAATGAATCAAATCCCCTGATTTGTCACAATTTTTAAAGTATATTCTTGACTATCCACTCATATCTGAGGTTCCTAATAATTCACAAATATAACTTCCTTCCTGATGGGCCCACCAACTCTTAAGTGGATAAAACTCCTTAGTAAAAGAAAACAATAAACTACTCCCATTATCTTCTTCAAGATCTACTTCTCACTCACTCCTAGGGACTGGCTTCATCTGTGGCTTCTACTTGACCAAACTTCTAAAACTGTCTAAAAGCTGGAAATCAGAAAAAAAACAGTAAGATTGGGAGAAGACTGACTGCACGCTGATGACAGGGCACCTGGAAACCCTTGCATTCACCTGGGAGGGAAGAGAGGGCACAACAAGCAGGAAAAAAATTCCTCCAAAAGACTCCTGCAGGATCCAGTAACCCCCCTCCATTAGTTCTCTGGCCTTCCTCCAAAAGGAAAGAATTAAACTATTCAACAGCCACATCATTCACTCAGACTTATGGGCAAAGTTGTCCATAAGTTATGGACAAACTCTCACTGTCAACAATATCAAAGTCTGCTGAAAAATACCTAAGAACAGTAAGTAAATGCAAAGTGGACTCTCAGTCCACTTGTCAGGACCTGTGCACTAATTTTAGGAAAAAAAAGCAATGACCAACAAGATTCTGAGGGTTTCCATGGCATGCCCAAAAGCAAAGCTCTGTGTGACCTTACATTCACCACTGACCATTTCAGAATCTCTTCTGGAAGTTTTGGAATTTTTTTAAAATCACTTAATAAGAAATGAAATACCAAAGTTGTGTTGATGTTTATTTCCTGCTTTGGAAAAAAAAAGGGGGGGCGGGGAGGGGTAATAATACCAAAATAGAAAAGATCTAATTTAAATTAGGAAAAACTATAAATCTTAAAATAAAGCTGTCTCCTTCAAACTCAGCTTGCTTTACCAAGAGGCCATGTATGTTCAACCTTTTCAGGTTAAACTAACCTGAAGGTTATTTTCCCAGTCATGTGGGATTTTGTTAAACACTGGATGTATCACAGTAAAAGGAAGCAATACAGGCCTTCTTCTTAACCCTAGCTTAGGGCTGCAAAATGGATTGTTACAGCATGAGATTGCAAATATATTAAGGAAACAGGAAGAGATAAAGGGAGGAAATAAAATTACATTGTGGCTCCAGGACTGGCTCTGCCCTGAGAGTAAATACCTTATTGTTGCCAGTGCTCCATATGGAAAAACAAAGATGTGCTGTAAGAATTGCAGGTAACTTCTGCTCTAAAATACGTGAAATATCTCTGCCATATGCACTCGTGACACTAATTAAGTAGGAATTCAAAACAGCAACAATAGTCAGGAGAACAATTTTGTCAGTATAGACAGTAAAGTGGAAGAAGAAAAATAATGTTTGCTAATGTCACAGAATTGTGTGTCCATCAGGTTGAGAGAAGTGATTGTCTCCATCTACTCGGCCCTGGTGAGGCCACATCTGGAGACTGTG